>LR749603.1:2467941-2506963 GCA_902729485.2 Mus minutoides
TATATATATATATATATATATATATATATATATATATATATATATATATATATATTAGAAGAGAAATAATTCCATCTATTCCATCTACAGATCTTTGACATTCTAGGATAATTCACTTACTGCTGAGTTGATACTTTTCATTGAATCTTGGTCATGAATTTTATGTACAGCTAGAGGAGATGCATTTTCATTGGCAACTGAAGTAAAAACATTTGTCATAGGACATTCTGTCACAGGTTTAGGATAATGAGTACCCGATCATAAACTTCACCATGAATTTGGCTTCATAAAACTTCTTTTAAACAGTGGTTTACAACTTTCCTAATGATGCAAGCCTTTAATACAATTCATGTTCAAGTAACCCCAACCATAAATTATTTTGTTACTATTTCATAATCGTAATTTTACTATTGTTATGAATATAATATAATGTCTGTGTTTTCTGATGCCTGTGAGAACATCTTTCAACTTGAAGGAGTTGACATTCCACAAATTAAGAACCACTGTTTTAAAATATCTAAAAGAAGAACACATAATGGAGATAAGAAGAGTTGCTCATAGTTTTAAGGAAACTTGAATCAAACTTCTCAACTATAGAAATGCCAACCTTAATTTCCCCCATGTTGATATAAAGTCACATCAAAGGATTTGAATGTTAGGAATGTTATAAAGATATAATATTGACAACATCAAAGCCATTATACAAATACAGACATCTATTTCAAAGATTAGACAATTATTTGGATAGAGTAAAATTTTCCTTAAATATAAATGATTAATCTTCCTTCATCTGTTATTGAAAACTTTATAGTAGTGAGCAACAAACAAAAATGTTACCTGTAAAGAAGCACAGGCAATGAGATTCACAAGCTAAAGAAAATGGCACATTTTGCCCTTGAGGAAAAAAAAAATCAGTGAAAGGTGATGGCCTACTTTCTGTGCCCTTGAGCTAATGACTTGGGAGGTGCTAGCATAATTTGAAAAGAAGCATAGGAGGAAACAGCTGTGCTTGGTAAAGAGAAGACTGTTTGCAGGATTGCCTGCTATAGTGTTACAGAAGCTAACCAACACAGTTGAGGGACATTACCTTTTCTGACCACAGTCTCCTTTATCTTTGAAATATAACCACAATAAGGAATGTGCAGTAAAAACATAGAGAAACTCAGTTAAATCAAGCATTAGGTAACAGATCAATTAGGTTAGAGATCAATCGAAATGCACTGACTCTTAAGGGTAAAATAATTTATTGTGATTGTTGATACATACATACATACATCAGTGGATTTATCATTAGAAAGTCTTGACCTGTCACAGTTGTTATTGGTCCAAAGAAAAGTTTGAAGAAATATAGCTTGTTTTTGGTTTCACATCACTCCTGACTGCTGGATAGAAACCATTACATGCCTATTGTGAAAACCCAGGGAGAAACAATGATTTATGGTAATGAGCAGGGAGTTTCTTACATGTATGGCTTCTGTGAAGTCTTCAGTGATTAATATCCTTTTTTTTTTTTTTTTTATATACTTCATTGGGACCAGCCACATAAGGACCACTTAAGGAGATGTAGATTATGAGAGAGTTATTATTTCAAATGCTTGGGAAAGCTGCTGCTGACTATGTAGAGGAATTCCAGAACACTGGGGCCTGGATTGCTAACACCATATCATTCAGCTCAGTGATGTTGAAAAACAAAACGCTGACAACCTTTGACAAATAGTGTAGTTAAGCATCCTTAGCAGGTATCACTTAGTTCAAAAGAACTGTTTTAGTCTGCCTAAAATTACTAATTAGTCAAGTATTATTATATTGCTGTCAAACTATGGAAACCTGTGTTTTTTGGGGCATTGCCAAAGTATTTTCTCATTTCTAGTCTCAGCTCCACACACTGTGAATCCTATAAAATGACCAAATGCAGATAGGAACACATCTATAAATATTTCTAGCACTTCTGTACATTAGATTAGTGTACATATACTAACAAGTCTTGTGAAGCCTAGAAACTAGACAGAGGATTCCTTTTGACTTTGTTCTCTCTTTGTCTCTTAACCTCTTCTCAGTAACTGCAGTGCTTTCTTAGAGAATGACATGGGAAATTATTTTTCTGTGAGCTTTGATTACATAGTGTTAAATCTTCATTGTAAAATAAAAATAATTTATTTTTTTCATTTATATCTATATAAAAATATAGGTAAAAAGCACTTCTTATAAGTTCAGAAGTATTAGCCAGTATAGCTTTATTTCTTAATTTAAACTAAATGTGTTTTAAAGTTATGTACAGCGAATAATAATCATATTAATGGTATACAAGGAAGTATCTAAATACATGTATAACTTATTTAAGTCAATTAAAACATATACACACATGCATATATCATTATTTATCCTTTCTGTATGGTGAAGTAACTAAAATCCCTATTTTAAAACATTCGTGAATGATGGTATAGGCACAGGCCTTTAAATTAATCAAATATATTATTCGTTAAGCAGTGTTGAGGCGGACAGGCACACAGACAGTAGCTCTGTCAAGACACTATTTCTAGCATGTCTGAAAATGTATTTTTAGGTGTCTGACCACATGTTGCCGCTCACCTCGGAGCCACTTATGAATCCAGGTTCTGTTTCCTTAACCCTCTCTTAACTCAATGCTGGTATTAAGAGTCATGCACTTTGTATGCAGTTATAGTTAGTGTCTTTTTCTTGCTTATAAAATTCACAATCCATCCATTAAACGTTCTTTTTAGGTGGAGGTAGCCATTTTGATGAACAGTGCTGATATTCCCATTCTTTCCTTTTCTTTCCTTTCCTTTCCTTTCCTTTTCTTTTCTTTTCTTTTTTTCTTCTCTTTTCTTTTATTCATCTAGTTTGCCATGATTATTTCATCAATTTATTTCTTTCATGGTGATTTGTTCAAAGATAAAGAAGTGCATTCAGTAGAGGGAAGAAATTGTCACTTTGCATACTTAAATCAAGCCTATATACTATCATTAAAATCTCATTCAAAAACACTGGGAAAGGGTGATTTTAGTGCTATATACTAGTAATGTCCCAATGAATTGTCAGAAAAAAAATTAACCTAGTCCTACTGTATATTCAAAAAATGGGTGTTTGGAGGAACATGGAGAGAACAATATAATACAAACAACGTCTCAGAGATGAAAAATTAATCTTTATAATAATGACTACTCACAGAGGCATTTTATGCAGCAACTCAACCATTGCCATATAGAAGGCATAAGACTAGATCATTCAACATTTAATATTAGCCTTGTTAATTGCTGATCAGCATAGTGCTTGAAGCTGGGCCACCAACAGTAAGGAAATAAGCCCTACTCCCAGGCTCTTCCAGCTGCAGTTGAAACACAGCTGTCTAAGGATAAAATCTCTCATGCTCTTGGCTTCTGAATATGCCACACTTCCTAGTTGATGACTGCCCAACACTTCCATATTTTGTTACTTTTTCTTGTTGTTGTTGTTGGTGGTGGGTTTTTTGTTGTTGTTGTTTGTTTGTTTGTTTGTTTGTTTTGACAGGGTTTCTCTGGATAGCCCTGGCTGTCCTGGAACTCACTCTGTAGACCAGGCTGGCCTTGAACTCAGAAATCTGCCTGCCTCTGCCTCCTGAGTACTGGGATTAAAGGCGTGTGCCACCACACTCAGCCTTGTTACTTTTCTCGATCTACCCACTAATTTAACTAGAATTCAGAGCTACTTATTACAATATGACCTTCAAATACAATGTGACCCTCATTCACAGCCAGACAACAGTTACTCAGCTTCTAGCACTTCTCCTGGTTCCAAACTTCATATAACCCTTTCTCTCATCATTTTGTTAGCTTTAACTTTCAAATGGACCATCCTGTGTCTATGTTAAAGGATGTCAATTCTGCCTCACTGATAAAGGGAGGAATAAACAAGATATTAACAATTTTCATTGTTTTTTAAAACTAAAGAAAAAATTAAAGTGAAAAAAAGTGATGTTTTGAAGTATAAAATCTTTGGGGGTGGGTAGGTGTTCAATTTGGATGTAATTGTTATATATATATATATATATATATATATATATATATATATATATATAAAACTTATGCTTAGAACAACATTAGAAAATTATAAGTAATATATAATCTTCTTGATTAGAGATTCAAAAAGCATAACCCCCAGAGAGCAGCATAAGCAGAAACAATGGAACTAGAGACTAGTACAAAAGTAAATTTATTTGACTATGAATCAGTTTTACATGGGTGAGGCCAAACATATTTGGAAGATATTTCAATATTAACTACAATGATCTTGAATATACACAGATATTTTGTCTTCTCATCACTGACTTTAAAATAAAATAACAATACACATAGTATTTATATTTCATTAGGTATTATAAGCAACTTATAGATCAATGAATTATAGGAATGCTTGCATGCTGAATGCAAACATTATGTCCAGTCATTTAAGGGCCCCATCCTTCATCAATTTTTCTATATATGGGGTGGCTGGGTATGTACTTCTGGAAGAAATTCCTATAGATAAAGAAAAGTTATGATATTTTCAGCGAGAATTCAAACCTTGCTTATAGTAAAAAGGGTTAAAATTCATCTATGACATTAATAGAAAATTTCACAATGGATTTATTACTACCTACAGTAATAATTCTTTTTCCATGAACAATGAGACTCTGAAGATGACCAATATGAGGTAATATAAACAAAAAGCTTAGAACTTTTGTTTTAGAGAAGAGGAAGGAACACAAACCCAAGAGTTCAATACATGCACACTGAATCTGATTAGATTTCTCAAATCAACTCTTCCTTTTCTGTCCCAGAGTTCTATTTTAGACTATGTAACGTTTAGATTATATTTTTGTGTTATTTACTCTCAATTAATATTTTTCCTAGTCTAGTTTAAACTTCTATAAAATCATATTTGGACATCTTTATATGAGATATTTTTCAAAAATGGCTTCAGCAAAATTATCTACTTTATTTTCTCACCTCTCACAAAAATGGCATTTTTCTCTTCTATATTGAAAGATATAGATTACCTCTTCAGAAATTTGGGAAGATCTGTGTCACAACTTCGAAAAGCAAATTAGAGTAAAATTAATTCCAAGGCTATGCTCTAAAGAATGTAAAAATTAAAAAAAAAGAATATAAAAATATAAGCATGTCTATGTTTTGCTTTCCTAGAGCATTTGCTTCTCAAACAATACCTTTCACAAGGTCAAGTAACTTCAAAGATGCCTATGTGAAAACACCAGAACATTGGTCCATGCACCCTACAGAGTATTCAGCCAACAGCCAGTATCAACTTAGGTGGTTTAGTCTCAGGGAGCTCTAGGGGTACTGGTTAGTTCATATTGTTGTTTCTTCTATGGGGCTGCAAACCTCTACAACTCCTTGGGTACTTTCTCTAGCACCTTCAATGTGGATCCTGGGCTCAGTCTAATGGATGTCTGTGAACAGCCAATTCTGTATTGTCAAGCACTGACAGAGCCTCTCAGGGAGGAGCTATGTAAGGCTCCTGTCAGCAAGCTCTTGTTGGTTTCCACAAAAGTGTCTGGGTTTAGTGATTTTTATATGGGATGGATCTGCAGGTGTGGCAGTCTCTTGATGGTCATTTCTTCCATCTATGCTCCACACTTTGTCTCTGTAACTACTTCTATGGGTGTTCCTCCTCCTAAAAAGGATCGAAGTATCCACACTTTGGTCTTCCTTCTGAGTTTCATGTATTTTTGCAAATTGTATCTTGGGTATTTCAAGCTTCTGGGCAAATATCCACTTATCAGTGAGAGCATATCATGTATGTTATTTTGTGATTGGGTTGCCTCACTCAGGATGTTATTCTCCAAATCCATCCATTTGCGTAAGAATTTTTATAAATTCATTGTTTTTACTAGCTCAGTAGTACTCCATTGTGTAAATGTACCACATTTTCTGTATCCATTCCTCTGTTGAGGGAAATCTGGGTCCATTCCAGCTTCTGGCTGTTATAAATAAGGCTGCTATGAACATAGTGGAGCATCTGTCCTTATTACATGTTAGAGAATTTTCTGCCTATATGCCCAGGAATGGTATTGCTGGATCCTCCAGTAGTTTTTTGATGAACCACCAGACTGATTTCTAGAGTGGTTGTATAAGCTTGCAATCCCACCAGCAATGAAGGACTGTTCCTCTTTCTCCACACCCTCCCCAGCATCTGCTATTACCTGAGTCTTTGATATTAGCCATTCTGACTGGTGTGAGGTAGAATCTCAAGGTTGTTTTGATTTGCATTTCCCTGATGACTAAGGATGTTGAACATTTTTGAGTGTTTCTCAGCCATTCAGTATTCCTCAGTTGATAATTCTTCCTGTTCTGCACTCTATTTTTTAATAGGGTTACTTGGTTCTCTGGAGTCTAACTTTTTAAATTCTTTGTATATATTGGATATTAGCCCTCTATCATATTTAGGATTGTTTAAGATTTTTTCCCAATCTGTTGGTGGCCTTTTTGTCATATTGACAGTGTCCTTTGCCTTACAGGAGCTTTGTAGTTTTATGAGATCCCATTTGTCAATTCTTGATCTTATAGCACAAACCATTGGTATTCTGTTCAGAAAATTTTCCCCTGTGCCTACTTTCTCCTCTATAAGTTTCAGTGTTTCTAGTTTTATGTGGAGGTCCTTGATCCAATGGAACTTGATCTTTGCACAAGGAGATAAGAATGGAACAATTCACATTCTTCTCCATGCTAACAGAAAGTTGAGCCAGCACCATCTGTTGAAAATGATGTCTTTTTTTCCACTGGATGGTTTTAGCTCCTTTGACAAAGATCAAGTGGACCTTAAGTATGTGAGTTCATTTCTGGGTCTTCAGTTCTATTCCATTGATCTCCCTGTCTGTCACTGACCCAGTACTATGCAGTTTTTTAATAAGATATTTTCTTCATTTACATTTCAAATGCTATCCCAAAAGTCCACTATACCCTCCTGCCACCCTGCTGCCCTGCCACCCTGCTCCCCTACCCACCCACTCCCACTTCTTGGCCCTGGCATCACCCTGTACTGGGGCATATAAGGTTTGCTAGACCAAGGGGCCTCTCTTCCCAATAATGGCTGAATAGGCCATCTTCTAATACATATGCAGCTAGAGAAATGTGCTCTGGGGGTTCTGATTAGTTCATATTGTTATTTCACCTATAGGGTTGCAGACCCCTTTGGCTCTTGGGTATTCTCCCTAGCTCCTACATTGGGGACCCTGTGTTCCTTCCTAGAGATGACTGTGAGCATCCACTTCTGTATTTGCCAGGCACTGACAAAGTCTCACAGGAAACAGCTATATCAGTGTCTTTTCACTAAAATCTTGCTGGCATATGCAGTAGTGACTGCATTTGGTGGATGATTATGGGATGGACCCCTGGGTGGGGCAGTCTCTGGATGGTCCAAACTTTCATCATAGCTCCAAACTTTGTCTCTGCAACTCCTTCCATGGATATTTTATTTCTTATTCACGGGAGGAATGAAGTATCCACGCATTAGTCTTCCTTCTTGATTTTCTTGTGTTTTGGAAGTTGTATCTTGGGCATTCTAGGTTTCTGAGCTAATATTCACTTATCAATGGGTGCATATCAAGTGACTTCTTTTGTGACTGGGTTACCTCACTCAAGATGATATCCTCCAGATACATCCATTTGCCCAAGAATTTCATAAATCCATTGTTTTTAATAGCTGAGTAGTACTCCATTGTGTAAATATACCACATTTTCTGTATCCATTCCTCTGTTGAGGGACATCTGGGTTCTTTCCAGCTTCTGGCTATTATAAATAAGACTGCTATGAACATAGTGGAGCATGTGTTCTTATTACCCGTTGAAACACCTTCTGGGGATATGCCCTGGAGAGGTATTGCTGGATCAATTGGTAGTACTATGTCCAGTTTTCTGAGGAACTGCCAGACTGATTTCCAGAGTGCTTTTACCAGCTTGCAATCCCACCAACAATGGAGGAGTGTTCCTCTTTCTCCACATCCTCGCCAGCATCTGCTGTCACCTGAATTTTTGAACCTAGCCATTCTGACTGGTGTGAGGTGTAATCTTAGGGTTCATTTGATTTGCATTTCCCTGATGATTAGGGATGTTGAACATTTTTTCGAGTGCTTCTCAGCCCTTAGGTATTTCACAGTTGAGAATTCTTTATTGAGCTCTGTACTCATTTTTAATGGTGTTATTTGAATTTCTGGAGTTCAGCTTCTTGAGCTCTTTGTATATATTGGATATTAGCCACATACCCCCATAAGATTTAGGATTGGTAAAAATTCTTTCCCAATCCGTTGGTGGCCTTTTTGTCTTACTGACAGTATCTTTTGCCCTACAGAAGCTTTGCAATTTTATGAGGTCCCATTTCTCTTTATTTGATCTTATAGCACAAGCCATTGCTGTTCTGTTTAGGAATTTTACCCCTGTGCCCAGATCTTTGAGGGTTTTCCCCACTTTAGCCTCTATAAATTTCAGAGTCTCTGGTTTTATGTGGAGTTCTTTGATCTACTTATACTTCAGCTTTTTACAAGGAGATAAGAATGGATCTATTTGCATTATTCTACATGTTGACCACCAGTTATGCCAGCACTATTTGTTGAAAATGCTTTCTTTTTTCCACTGGATGGTTTTAGCTCCCTTGTCAAAGATAAAGTGACCAAAGGTGTGTGGGTTCATTTCTGAGTCTTCAATTCTAATCCATTGATCTACCTGTCTGTTGCTGTACCAGTACCATGCAGTTTTTATTATGATTGCTCATGTGTACTTCTGCTCTATTCCTTATGGTTTTGAATTCTGTATTAGCTTTCAATATTCATTATCAAAATTCTAAGCATTCTGTCACAAACATCTGAAGTTTTCAGGTAAACTTAGCAGAATTTTTGCTTTCTTTCAAATTTAACTTTATTTGTATTTAACTACAACTTTTTTCTAACTTTTATTACATCAACAACTATAATTTATCATGTGTCTCAGATAGTAATCCTTTAATTCCTCTCTTTAATTGGAAAGTGTTTAAGCTATGTTTAAAGTTGAAAATCTGTAGGAAGTTCATATGAGAATAGTTTGGAAATTCTACAAGAAAGAATGTCTCCTAGTTTGAATATAAAAGAGAGGCATATTTATTTGGGGTTGAACAGCAAACAGAGCGATCACACATCCCTCATCAACCTCAAACAGATCACATTTTGCTGACATGACTGTGGGTTCCATGAAATTCATCTCTGACCTGATTTTTTTTTTTAACTACAGCAGAGTCGGATTTCAATTAATAGGTTGTCCTCTAAAGGAAAATGTACATGGCTTCCTGCTATGGGGAAGGTGCAGGAGATGAAGAATACCTATTTGAAAGAAGTACAAAGTGTCCTGGAATGAGTTTTAGGAGCCTTTTAGAGAAGTATAATTTATAATCTAGGTGGGGTGAACAGTGTATATTACATATAGTGTCTCACTTATTATAGAAAAGTCTTCAGTTTGTAGTTCAGAAATGTTCATTAAATCAAATGAAATTCATGCTAACTCTCTGGAAATTTTAAAAAGACTAAGTATGCACAAACTACAACCTGCTCTTTTAAAGTATTCAAATATCTGTAGGCTCATGTATCCATTTCTTCAACATCTATTTCTTGTAGCCTATAGTTTAGGTTTACCTATAATGTTTTTTGTTTGACTTTCTAAATGTTTTATCTCCCATTTTATCTCTGAGTTTTCTGTATGATTCCTTCTTTACTATCATGTACTGAACAGTTTTCTTTATTTTATTCACTAATTTTGTGTGTGTGTTCCTTGTGTGTGTTTTCCTAAATTTTATTAATGGTTACTCATATCCTCTTTCTAGTTCCTGAACATATTCAGAAAACTCTTTTGAGGGCCTTGTATTGTGATTCAGGTATATTATACTTTTTGAGGCCTACTGTAGAAACGTTGCTGGTCTCTAATGGAGACATTGTGGCTGGGTGTCACTGTTTGTGGTTTTTCCTAATTAATTAATTAATTAATTAATTAACATTCTTCCAGGCATCTGGACTGGGGCTGATTGTATGTTATGTGTTGATCTTGGATTTTTTTGGGTATTCTCTTCCTTAGTTTCTGTTCCTCTTTCTTGATCTTAGGAGCATGCACTGGCTTTGGGTTTTTTGATAGGGAGTGTTTCTGAGTTCTACCATGTTGAGGTCCTGGTAGAACTGGTTTCTAGGTATTAGGGTCATACAGGACAGAATGAGGATGGGCTAAATGAGTTAGAAGGAGTGAGGAGGTCCTAGGCGGAATGAAAGCTGGCTGCCTTGAGGATGTGTGGATTCCCAAGAAAATTGAAGACAAGAGGAAGAATGGTCCCTGCAGATGATCTGCTACACACAGGTCTGGGGATCAGCCTGGGAAATTGTAGTGGGCTAGAATGGGCAGTGGGTTTGCAGCGAGAGCATATCTGATATGTTGGAGGCTAAGACAAAGGATAGGATAAGGAAGGAAGGCTGGAAGGGAAAATCTGCTTAATTCCTGAGAGTAGAAGCAGAAAGGAAGGAGAGGCCTAAACAGCTAGCCTGTTCTAAAGGTGGGAATAAAACTGGAGAATTGGAATTGGAGGATGAAAGGAGATGATAATCACCTGCCTGTTTCACTGACTGTTGTGGCCAGCGGCTCTCCAGAGATAACTTGCCAGTTTCAAGCCAGTGCTAAGTAAATGAGTATTTATCAAAATAGAATTATTAATTTATTAATAATGTTGATGACTAAGTAAAATGGAAAACTACTATGCTCATTTTTCAAGACTGATGATAAATTTTGCATGACTGACAATTGAGAACTATAAATACTTTTTAATATATCCTTAAATATATTTGTTCACCAAGTAATTATTGAATCTTTAAGGTACTTTGCATTGGAAAGATCTGCTTATAGTGTAAACTTACTTGTGAGTTTGTTTACAGAAAGTCTGGTATAATATTGAAATCACAAGTGTATTTTTAAATATAGATATTGATTTACCATAAGACCTAAGCCATGGCACAAAAATGGGTACACAAAGAATGGCAGATTTACTCTTTGTACTTATTTTATTCTGTTAATCACACATTGTTCCATTTTTCATGAAATCCAATATATCTCATTTTACAGTTATATTATATTTAAATATTTTATTTCATTTAAAAATTATTTATTTATTCATTTATTTATTTATTTTCTATGAATACACTGTAGCTGTCTTCAGACAAATCTAGAAGAGGGCATCAGATCCCATTACAGATGGTTGTGAGCCACCATGTGGTTGCTGGGAATTGAACTCAGGACCTCTGGAAGAGCAGTCAATACTCTTAACCACTGAGCCATCTCTCCAGCCCCCAAATATTTTATTTCTGTATTTTTTTTTCAGAAGGAAATTTCCTAACATTATAAGTGAAACCATAGGAAAGTAGAATTGGAATATGGTCAAGTTCATTTCAAGCAATTTTATGTTAAAATACAAAAGTTATTCAGTATTATAAATTGGATATCTAGAAAGCACTCTTGTCTTTCTCTCTCTCTCTCTCTCTCTCTCTTTTTTCCTTGTTCCTATTGTTAAACTATATGAGGTGTCAAAAAATGAGTATCTTCCTTGTGGCTAAATATTTCAATCTAAAGATACTTTGACACTTTGTTTGGAAAACTATTTGTGTTTAAGATGTCTTCAGCTAATTTTCTCCTGTTAATGTTCAACATAATTTTTTGCATTATTTTTGAACATGAAAAGTGTAGGCAGCAATTTTCCTTGTATTGACCCAAAACACATTAGTGTTTTAATCATTCTAATGTTCTTTTAAAAAATTAGAGAAAGCCAAAATGAAAAAAAAGAAAGAAAACAAAAAGGAAAGGAAAAAGAAAAAGAAATAGAAAAAGAAAAAAGGGGCAGGTGTGGTGGAGAGATAGATGGCTCAGTGGTTAAGAGCAATGGTTGTTCTTCCAGAGGTCCTAAGTTCAATTCCCAGCAACCATATGGTGGCTCACAACCATCTGTAATGGGATGAGAGGCCCTCTTCTGGTGTGCATGAAAACAGCTACAGTATATGTATGTATGTATGTATATATATATATATATATATATATATATATATATATATATATATAATCTTTAAAAAAAGAAAAAGAAAAAGGTTTTACAAGCTATATTTTCCTTAAGTTTTCAGTCATATCATCCTCTTATCTGCAAATTTCTAATAATTTACTATTTTGAGGTTGTCTATATCATTGCACGGTTTTATAACAGATAAGGTGCAGGTTTTGACCAAAAGGAGCATCATGCTTAGCTTTGTACATGTGGGCACTTTTGTTTTTTGAAATAGGATGACTTAACTCAGGCTGGCTTTGAACTTGCTATGCAGCTGGGAATGGCTTTTTAACTCTTGATGCTTCTGTCTATCCATGCCGCGTGAAAGGTGTGTACCACTTATCTGACTTATACTATTTTGCTGACTAAATGTTATCTCTGTACCTAAAGAATATTTCGTAGGCAAAACTGTATAAGGTCAGAAAGGCAGAGTTTAAAATTGCAGGCCTTTATATTTTCAATTATCTTATATCTTCTTGAAATGTCCTTATATTAACAGTTCATAGAGAATACCTAAATTACTAGCACTTGCTGTAACACATATGGCAAATATAAACATTAATTGCTTTGTTTTATGCTGACTAAACATTTGGAGCTGGAAAAAATCATATTTTTGCAAGTTTTGTTTAAATAGCCAGTCCACCTATATGTAATGAGTAATGAAAAATTATCTCATTTTTTTCTTTGCTCATTACTAAAGCTTTTCAGGTTACTCTGATTGAAGCTGAGTAGCATCTAGTAGTTTCGCTGTTCTCCTAGTCCATATCTCTGGCTATAGTATCTTTTTGTTGTTGTTGTTCTTCTTCCTAGTTTAGTTTAATTGTCTTGGTTATTCTAAAATCACTGGCAGTTTCACTTATAGAGTTTGTAATCTATTGTGAAACCTCTTACATATGTTTAATTTTCATTTTTCATTCACATTTAATCCTATTGCATTATGTTTCAGATGTTATAAACTGTTCAGTAAACTATCTCTTCCTTTTGATTCTAAATGCATATACCTACATCTATTGTAAACAGAGTCTTTGCCAGGCTAGTTTAGCTTAGAATGCGTTTTACTGTCTTTCTCTTGTTATGTGGCTGCATTATAAGCAGTTTATTAACTTACAGTAGTATACATATAACAGGAGATCTTTTTCACTGAGACAGATTATAGTTATTATAGTCTTAGATTGTTCAAGACCTAATTTAATAAAGATTCTTAATGCTTTAGCCTCCTTTATAGCCCACTGATCAAAGGTAGTGGAGGAAGCTGGTTAATAGGACAAAGGAGGATGTGAACCTGTTTAGAAGTAGTTCTTTGGAGGTGATTCCAATCTTCATTGTCAGGTCAAAGTGTTCCTTTGTATTGTTGTTTAGTTGACTGTATCTGTCATTTGATGGTTTGGGCTCCAGACAACAGAACAAGAAAATTTCCTTACCCTTTTAATAGAATGTCCACAGCACATTGGGAACATATCCAGAGCAAATAGATACATGTGGGATTAGAGTTAATAGATCCTGGAGCTCTCCTAAGGCCTCATAAGCAGTGCTGCACAATGGCAAGTGGGCATTCATTCTAAGCAGAGAATTTCTAATGTGGACTTCTTCCCAATTGTTTGGAAACTTTCTTATGTATCTTTCCCATCTATAAACAATAAGTACTCCTTCCTTCCTTCCTTCCTTCCTTCCTTCCTTCCTTCCTTCCTTCCTTCCTTCCTTCCTTCCTTCCTTCCTTCCTTCCCTTGATCGTTCTTTTATCAAGTTATTCCGAGTTCTTGTTTTTAATTAACATTTAAAGTCAAAATATAATTATATCACATCGTTCCACTTCTTTTCATTACTTCAGCTCCCCCCATGCCTAACTTCAGTCTCTTTCAAATTTCTTGCCTCTTTAACTGTTATTGTTAAATACATTTATTATATAACAAGTGTTGAGTCAATTCAGTGTAGCAGGCACTTGATTTGAGATTTGATCTCTTAGTATTGGATAACCAAGTCAGGGTCTCATCCATGGGTGAACACTAATGATATTTCCCCCTTTCATCTTAGCATAACTTTTAGTGATATATTTCAGGCCTTGTTTATTTAGCTAAAATTTTTGCAGTTGAATGGGTGACGCTTCACTGTCAGTTTTAGGAGACACATCATTCTTACCAGCAGACAGCAAATTTCCTGTTGCTCTGACAGCTACAGTCTTTCTGCTTCCTCTCCCCTGATATTATTACAGGACTTGTGTATTTGTCTATTTTTGTATCCCACAGTTAATTGTTCTTCACATTTTGACTAGGATTTTAACAGCATTTGTTGGGAAGAGAAATTTCTTTGTGTAGCTGGGTCCTAGACTTGTCTGTGGGTATAAGAGTAGGTATGTATAACACGAGAAGCTATGCAGGTTTGACAAAGTGGTACTAGAAGGCTCTTTTCTCAGATCTATGACCTTACTAATCCTGCAAAATTGTCTAGGTTTCCAGTAACCTGAATAATTTTTCTCCTGGTAAATGTCCCTTAAGTATAGTTAGATAAATGTCAGTAGCTACAACATTTTAGGGCTACTCTTGCATCTTTAGGGATATTTTGTCAAGCTGATCATGTGTGTGTGTGTGTGTGTGTGTGTGTGTGTGTGTGTGTGTGTTTGTGTGTGTTATAATGAATGTAGAAATACATTATGTACATATTTATATATGATAAATCCAGAGTATGGGAAGAGTGGAATTTTCGTGTTGAATCAGATCTATTAACTTTATATAAGGAAATTTATGCATACGTGTTATGATAGCACATAAGCAGTATAACAAATTGCCTTTATCATCACAGAACCACTGACAAAAGGAAGTCAAGGGAATAAATACTTATTTTTGTCACTATTTGAGAGTTTATAGACCACAGTAGTAAAATTTATGGTGGCAGGAATGTGTTGCAGCTGTCGCAATACAAAAAAAGGTAACTGGCCAATCCCTCTTCTCTAGTGTTTTCTGTTGAGTAGAAGAGGGGATGGCCATGAGCTCCCAAAGTCCATCTCTCTGGCCTTTTATTCTTGATGAGGTTTCATACCCATAAAGTTCCCAACATTCCAGATTAGTAATGCCAACTTTAATCGAAGTATTCAAACACATGAGCCATTGGGAGACATTTCATATTCAAACCTAAATGGGATGATATTAGAAAATTATTCTAGTTAAAAGGGAAAACGAGTGGATTTACTTCTTCCTGTTGGTTCTCATATATGGCATGCTCTTGAAAATTTGCATATCCTCTATGCTTCACAATTTCATCATGTATGACATGACCTTACAAATTATAATTGCTCTATAGGAAATACAGTGGGTTAAATGTAAGAGGAGCTGGAAAGCACATAGTACAGTGCCTGGTGCACAGTAACACATACATTCACATTGTATATCCATTGTACATATGAAAATTGTACATATACATATTATTAAATTGTACATATACATTTAAAAAGTACATATGCATCTACATAAATAATTCTCCTCTTTCTGTTCTCTCCAGGAAGTTTGAGAATGTAACATATCTATAAAAAATGTCTTTGAGGGTTTTTTCCTATGGTACACATGAAGGACTTTGATATACTGATTATTGGTCATTTTTAGCGTTTGAAATTATGATTTTAGCAGTTTTACAAATGTAGCTCTTCATTCTATTTCATCATAAGGACCTAACACATTAACTTTTTGGCTTCTAGCAGTATGCGTGAATTGTCATAAATAGGTTTCAGGATTGAGTGTGACTTTTTCTGTTTTTTCTTAAATGAGAAGTAAGACTGCAAAGTGAACCCTGATTGGCTAGAATGATATTCTTTTCCATCTCCCGGGAAAGAAATGAGCCCTTTGTTTATATTTCCCCTAAGCTTGCTGCTCTTGCGAATCTTCTGATGTTTCTGTGTGTTTCAAAAATCATGTTTGTGTACTTCCTGGTAAGTAAGTTGTGTTAAGAAAGATGGATTACTGCACATGCATCATTGGGCATTAGTCCTTTGTGAAAAATAGATGGGAGAAAGTTCAGGAAGTTGTTGGACCACACATGCCAATGCTATCTTATGGTCTAGTGGAAAAATACAAAGTGATCCTCATTCAGTAAATGTCACTCACTGCTATGTAGTGCTAATAACTTAATAGTGTGTACATTTTTGCAGCCTCAATATTTTCCATTGTAAGTTTCCTTTTGACTCATGATGCAAACTATTAAGAGGGGATATTTTTTCAAAGTGAAAATGAATTTTTAATGTTTTAAATTTTATTTTGATTTTTTTGAAGAGGAGTGACCTAGACCTCATACTAATTAAATGTCTGGCAATCAAAAATGACAATAGCAAGAGTATTCTGAGAATAAATACTGTGTCAATTAACTTGCCAGTTATTATCTCATTTAGTCCTTACAAAAATTTTATGGATAATTGCTGTCTTTATTTTAAATTCATGAGTGCTGAAACTCTGCATATTTTAGTATTATATTTAGCTATCAATTTCACTTTATCAATTTCACTCTCTTCACTTTCAGTTAGTAAAAGTTATTCTTCATTGCTCATTACATTTTGTAGTAAATCTTTATGTGTGTGAGTGTTTTTCTACATGTGATTTTGCACAGCATGCATGCCTGGTGCTTGCAAAGATTAAAAGTGGGTGTCAGATCTCCTGGAAATGAATTACAGATAGTTGTAAGCTTCTGTGTGTGTGATAGAAATTGATGCAAGGTGGTCTTCAAGAGCAACTAGAGCTCTTAACCACTGAATAATCTGTCTAGTCTAGGTAATTTAAAGTATAGTCCTGGAAACTAAGGAATATTGAATAGAGATTAAATATAGCTCTGAGTGCCGCCATAAAGAAACTAGAGAGAGCACACACTAGCAGCTTGACAGCATACCTAAAAGCTCTAGAACAAAAGAAAAATATCCAAGGAACTGAAGGGTTCTGAAGCTCCGTAGGAGAAACTTCAATATGAACTAACCAGTACCCCCAAGCTCCTTGGAACTATATCACCAAAGAAAACACTTGATGGAACTTGTGGCTCTAGCTATATATGTAGCAGAGAATGGTCTAGTTGGTCATCAATGGAAGGAGAGGCCCTTGGTCCTATGAAGGCTCTATGCTCCTGTATAGGGGAATGCCAGGACCAGGAATGGGAGTGGGTGGGTTGGGAAGTAGGGGAAGGGGGGAGGGAATAGGGGATTTTTGGAGGGGAAATTAGGAAAGTGGGTAACATTTGAAATGTAAATAAAGAAAATATCTAATAAATAAGAGATCAATTAGTAATCTAATACCAGAATATCAGCTTCAAAAATATACATGCAAGTTGCAAGTAACATTATACAGACTTATACACAGACTCACAACAACAACAGCAACAACAATGAGTGAAATAAGAAGCCATGATTTTGAAATAGAACAATGAAGGGTTTGAGAGAGGAAAGAAAAGGAAGAAATTTTGTAATTATATTTTAATTTCAAAAATTAAGAACAAAAACACAAACCTGAATGTATTACTAATGAACTTATACATTTAACAGGATGCTGTAAAACCATAGGATAACTTTATAGTCATCAAAAAAGAACATTCAAATATCTCTTAATTTAAATCTCTACAATTTATTAATAGAAATTAACATAATAGAACATATAAAATAAGTAGAACATATAATTTTCCCTATTTTTATATGAACACATCTGTTTTAAAAAGTCTTGCTGAAACAAGAATTCAACATGTTTGTAGACTCAGACACAATTCAGAGATTGCCAGCTCTGTAGGAGCCTCTATCATACTGCATTTACACAGCAGAGCAAAGAGCTGTAAGCATAGTTTATACAACTTGAGGCCCAGAAGTATTGTTAGTAACATAATTTCTCTATATAGAATATATACATATGTATATGACCATAGTTTTAAAATTATTAGTCTTTGAGTTCATTCAGAGTTTCTGCATAAGCAAATTTCAAGATTTAGAACCTATTTTACCTTGTATCTACATAGCAATATTGCCCCTATAGTAAATCCTTCTTAATATGTAAGCAATGTTTACTTCATATTTCCTAACTGGCATATTTAAATGTTTAAAAACTGCATCTCAACAGATGCAGAGATACATTACAAAACAATGTATAAAAAGGAATCAATAATTCAATCCCCATAAATCAACAGTGCTGTAAGCAAATTCAGTTAATTTTAAAGAGCAACATAATGTCATTGCTGAAAAAAAATTTTTCACATTTTCAAATCTTTGGTAAGAGACCCTCTAAGACACTTTCATTTCAGGCAACAGAAGAAGCTGAAGAAACTGTTGTGCCTAGAATTACCAGGGCTTCAAGAATAATGTAATGCAGTTATGTTTACTCTGTGGTCTATGTACGATTCATCGAAAATGATTGTGTGTAACATGAAAATAAAATTTTTATCTTAATAGATATATTTTAAGATTTGGAGCTAGAGAAAGTACCCAAGGAGCTGAAGGGGTCTGCAACCCTATAAGTGGAACAACAATATGAGCTAACCAGTACCTCCAGAGCTCATGTCTCTAGCTGCATATGTAGCAGAAAATGGCCTAGTCGGACCAAGAGAGGCCCCTTGGTCTTGCAAACTTTATATGCCCCAGTATAGGGGAACGCCAGGGCCAAGAAGTGGGAGTGTGTGTAGGGGAGCAGGGCGGAGGGAGGGTTTAGGGGACTTTCGGAATAGCATTTGAAATGTAAATGAAGAAAATATTTAATAAAATATTGAAAAAACTATTATAAACAAAATTGATAGAAAGTTTAATCTATAATTTATAAAAAAGTATAAACTTTATTAGTTGAAGGAAATATTAAATTTTAGGGATTCAGAATATCTCAGTGTTAAAGAATGCCTGGCAAGCATGAGATTCAATCCCCAAGAAAGAAAGAAAGAAAGAAAGAAAGAAAGAAAGAAAGAAAGAAAGAAAGAAAGAAGAGGGAGGAAGGGAGGGAGAGAGGAAGGAAGGGAGGGAGGGAGGGAGGGAGGGAGGAAGGAAGCAAGGAAGGAAGCAAGGAAGGAAAGAAGGAAGGAAGGAAGGAAGGAAGGAAGGAAGGAAGGAAGGAAGAAAAAGAAAGAGAAGAGAAGAGAAGAGAAAAGAGAAGAGAAGAGAAGAGAAGAGAAGAGAAGAGAAGAGAAGAGAAGAGAAGAGAAGAGAAGAGAAGAGAAGAGAAGAGAAGAGTTATAAATTTCAACGGGTAGTCAAAGATAGATTTTGCAAGTGATATTATGAAATATTAGTTTATTATTATCTTAGTATATAACAAAAAGTGAATTTATTTTTTAATGTATAATATTAGGATAAACTAATATTTAATAAGTATGCATTGACTTCATAATGAATATAAAAGAAAAATTTAAAAATCCTCAATTTTTATCACAAAACAGTAAATTATAGGTTAACTAAAGAACTAAATACAAAAATAAAGCATTAAAATATTGACTGAATAAAAGAAAAATCTTATCTTTTTCATATAAGATCCTTTCTTATAATATATACATTTATGCATGTAAATAGCTGTAAATGTTTTTGCAGGGTTGCATTTAGCAAGGAGCCTACAGGACAATGGATAAAATCAGATGATAAGAAAGAATGGGGTGTTGATAAAGGGAAATATGAATTATGAAAAGAAGGCAGAGAACTAATTATTTTTCTAATTTCAACCATTTCACAGTTTTTCTTATTTTGTAGTGGATAACATGTAAGTTCACAACAATGTCATTAATTGTGAGCAAGGGCCATGACTTCAAATGTGTCAGTCTTACTGCATAGAAGTTCACTGTGATACGGAGAGCTCAGCACTGGACTTGTGTTTGCATGTTTACCTTATCCAGCTGTGTGATATCTTATTTGTAAATTCATCAAATTAAAATTTTAAACATTGACCGAAAAAGTGGTATGTACATTGTATGTATGCTGCCCAGTACAAAGCAATGTCCTAGAACTAAAGATAGAGAATCTCTTAAAAGGATGAGCATTTACTTACACAAACATAAATAGATGAAATAATACATGACACTATAAACGAAGTAAATAGAAAAATAAAGACAATGAAGGAGAAGCCTCATTGCATTCAGTAAGAATTCGCACTTGGTCAAAAGTGTGCTAGAAGTTATGATAAATTGATGTATATTCATTTATGGAACATAATATTAAAGTAAAATGTTTTTCAGAATTTAATAAAATTATAACTAATGCTTGGTTATGTTGAAAATAATAAATCTTACATTTAACTCATTGAATAATGTGCCTAAGTTTATGTGTGTGTATCTGCATGTTTATGTGTGAGTGTGCACATATGTATGTGAGCATATTGTGTATGTGTATCTGTGTGTACATGTGTATGTATTTGTTGTATGTGCACATTTATGCATGTGTGTGCCTGAACATATGTGTGTGCTTGTGTATATGTGTGCATATATAAGCATTCACACTTGAATGTGTGTCTCTGTGAGCATTTGTTCATAAGTGTGTGTGTATTCATTCATTTGTGTGTGTGTGTGTGTGTGTGTGTGTGTGTGTGTGTGTTTATAGGCATGCACATACTACATCAAGTGAGTGGAGACCACAGGACAACTTTAAGTGTTTGTCATCATCTGCTACTTTGCTTAAAGTTATTCATAGCTGCCTCGCCAGTTTAACCTTGCCCACATTTTGTGGTCTCTATTTCCCACTTCACAGTTACTATTAGGACACCGTGGGGTTCCAGACAGCACTACTCTGGCTTTTACATGAAATACAGGGGATCACCCAAAGCACGTATCCACCCAGTCATCTCCCCAGCTCAGAAAAAACACTTAATAATTTCCTTGTACCATAAAAACATATAACATTTTTTCTTTTTAATTTCACTAAATACCTATTTTATTTTATATTCCCTTTTTTGTGACAGTTTTCCCCCTTTATTGAAAATAGTCTATTCTCATACAATATATCCCAATTCCAGTTTTCCCTCTCTATTCCTCCCAGTTTCTCCTCAACTCCCCTCTCATCCAGATTTACTCCCTTTCTGTCTTTCATTGGAGGAAAACCAAACCAAACCAAACCAAACCAAACCAAACCAAACCAAACCAAACCAAACCAAACCAAACAAAAAATGCTTCTGAGGGATCCCAATAGAACAACATAATAAAATATAATAAGATAAAGTGAAAAATATCATGTTGACGCTGAACAAGGCAAACCAGCAGAAGGAAAAGGCTGCAAGAGAGGTCATGAGGACCAGAGACCTACTCATTCACACACGTAGGAGTCCAGTATTTAGAACATTTTTATTCATAGAAAATTAAGTAGCTGGGCAGTGGTGGCACATCTCTTTAATCCCAGCAGTCAGAAGGCAGAGGAATGTGCATCTCTGAGTTCAGTTCCAGCATGGTCTACACAGCTAGTTCCAACAACCAGGGCTGCAAAGAGAAATCCTGCCCCCCCCCAAAAAAAAAAACAGCAGAAAACAAAACAAAACAAAAACAAGAAAAGAAAGTTGGTAATGTTCAATTTTATAACACAGAAGGAACATAAAGTTCAATTTTCTATTTCCTAGTAGTACACCTTGGCAAGATTTTTGTTGTTATTCTTCCATGGAGATAAGGAAATCATGGTGCTGTTTATGCCACAAGAATTGAAACTGAAAATATTTACACATTGATACTAAAATAAACATAAAATAAAAAATAAAAAGGAGGCTTAAAACTTTTGAAAAAGAAGTTGATTAGTTTTCCAGGTAATCCAACTTCACTTTGTAAAATGTTTCAAGGCAATCAAATATTCAGAAAAATTCCTAGTTACAACATTAGCAAAAGGTTTAATATCTATTAAACATAGTTAATGTCACCCTAGAGGATACAAGATCCTCAAATCTATTTTGAAAAACAAGGGAAATCAGAGTACAGACCCATCTGTTCATTCTCATGACACAGAAACATGCTTGGAACATGGTCAGTGCTCAAATTTGGATTTGATAATACTTGTACAAATGAATAAATGCATTAATGAAAAGGAATACACTGAAATAAAAAAAGAATAAATAAATGTATTGTTTCTAAGTGCATTAAAAGATGGTAAGAAAGATTTTTTTATCTTTTTTATTAGATATTTTTAATTTACATTTCAAATTTATCCCCTTTCCTAGTTTTCCCTTCTGAATATCCACTACCCCCTCCCCACCCTTCCCCCTGCTCCCCAACCCACCCAGTACCATTCCCAGTCTTGGCATTCCCTTATACTGGGGCATAGTACCTTCACAGGACCAAGGGCCTCTCCTCTCATTGATGACCAACTAGGCCAATCTCTGCTACATATACAGCTAGAGCCACAAGTTCCACCATGTGTTTTCTTTGATTGGTGGTTTAGTTCCGATGAGCTCTGAGGGTACTGGTTAGTTCATATTGATGTTCCTCCTATGAGGCTTCAGACCCCTTCAGCTCCTTGGGTACTTTTTCTAGGTTCTTCATTGGCAAACTTGTGCTTCGTCCAATGGATGATTGTGAGCATCCACTTCGGTATTTGCCAGGCACTGGGAGAGGCTCGCAGGAGACAGCTATATCAGGCTCCTGCCAGTAGGCTCTTGTTGTCATCTGCCATAGTGTCTGGGTTTGGGGGTTGTTTATGGAATGGGTCCCCAACTGGGGCAGTCTCTGAATGGTCATTCCTTCAGTCACTGATCTGAACTTTGTCTCTGTAACTCCTTCCATGGGTATTTTGTTCCCCCTTCTAAGAAGGATTCTGAGCTTTTGGGCTAATATTCACTTATCAGTGAATGCATATCATATGTATTCTTTTTGGATTGGATTACCTCACTCAAGATATCCTCCAAGGCGGGGCAGTGGTGGCGCATGCCTTTAATCTCAGCCCTTGGGAGGCAGAGGCAGGTGGATTTGGGAGTTCAAGGCCAGCTTGGTCTACAGAGTGAGTTCCAGGACAGCCAGAGCTACACAGAGAAAACCTGTCTCCAAAATTAAAAAAAAAAAAGATATCCTCCAGATCCATCCACTTATATAATAATTTCATAAATTCATTGTTTTTAATAGCTAAGTAGTACTCCATTGTGTAAATATACCATGTTTTATGTATCCATTCCTCTGTTGATGGACATCTGGGTTCTTTCCAGCTTATGGACATTATAAATAAGGTTTCTATGAACATAGTGGAGCATGTGTCTTTATTACATGTTGGAGCATCTTTTGGCTATATGTCCAGAAGTCCTATTGCTGGATCGTCCAGTAGAACTATGTCCGAATTTCTGAGGAACAGCCAAACTGATTTCCAAAGTGATTGTACCAGCTTGCAATCCCACCAGCAATGGAGGAATGTTCCTCTTTCTCCACATCTTCACCAGCATATGCTGTCACCTGAATTTTTGAACTTTGCCATTATGACTGGTATGAAGTGGAATCTCAGCATTGTTTTGATTTGCATTTCCCTGACGATTAAGGATGTTGAACATTTTTTTAGGTGCTTCTCAGCCATTCAGTATTCCTCAGTTGAGAAATCTTTATTTACCCCATTTTTAATAGGGTTATTTGGTTTTCTGGAGTCCAACTTCGTGAGCTCTCTCTATATATGTTGGATATTAGCCCCCTGTCAGATTTAGGACTGGTAAAGATCTTTCCACAATCTCTTGGTGGCCTTTTGGGTTATTGACAGCTTTGCAATTTTACAAGCTCCCATTTGTCTATACTTGATCTTATAGTACAAGCCAATGGTGTTCTGTTCAGGAATCTTTCCCCTGTGTCCATATCTTCAAGGCTCTTCCCGACTTTCTCCTCTATAAGTTTCAGTGTCTCTGGTTTTATGTGGAGTTCTTTGATCCACTTAGACTTGTGCTTTGTACAAGAGATAAAAATGGATCAATTCTCATTTTTCTACATGCTTACCCCCAGCTGAACCAGCACCATTTGTTGAAAATACTATCTTTTCTCCACTGGAAGGTTATAGCTCCTTTGTCAAAAATCAAGTGACCATAGTTGTGTGGGTTCGTTTCTTGGCCTTCAATTTTGGCCCATTGACTACCTGTTTGTTGCTGTACCAGTACCATGCAGTTTTTACTACAATTGCTCTGTAGTACAGCTTAAGGTCAGGAATGGTGAATCCACCAGAGGTTCTTTTATTGTTGAGAAGAGTTTATGCTGTACTAGGTTTTTTGTTATACCAGATGAATTTGTAAATTGCCCTTTCTAACTCTGTGAAGAATAGAGTTGGAATTTTGATGGGGCTTGCATTGAATCTATAGACTGCTTTTGGCAGGATAGCCATTTTTACCATAGTAATCTTGCCAATCCATAAGCATGGGAGACCTTTCCATCTTCTGAGATCTTCTTCAATTTCTTTCTTCAAAGACTTGAAGTTCTTATCATACAGAACTTTTACTTCCTTTGTCCGAGTCAAAGCAATGCATTGTCTATTATTTCTGACTATTGTGAAGCACGGTGTTATTTCCCTAATTTCTCTCTCAACATGATTTTCCTTTTTGAAGAGAGAAAGGCCAAAGATACATTTCAGTTAATATTATATCCAGCTACTTCACTGAAGCTGTTTATCAGGTTGAGGAGTTCTCTGGAGGAATTTTTAGTGTCTCTTATATATACACTAAACTTATCATAGGTAAATAGCAATATTTTTAACTTCTTCCTTTCCAATTTGTATCTCTTTGATCTCCTTTTGTTGTCTTATTGTTCTGGCTAGGACTTCAATTACTATATTAACTACATAGGGAGAGAGTGGACAGCCTTGTCTAGTTCCTGATTTTAGTGGGATTATTTCAATCTCTCACCATTTACTTTGATGTTGGCTACTGGTTTGCTGTATATTGCTTTTATTATGTTTAGGTATGGGGCTTAAATTCCTGACCTTTCTAAGACTTTTATTATGAAGGGGTGCTAGATTTTGTCCAACACTTTCTCAGCATCTAACAAGATAATCATGTAGTTTTTGTCTTTGAGTTTATTTATATAATGAATTACCATGTATTTCCATATATGGAAACATCCCTGAATACCTGAGATGAAGCCTACTTCATTATGATGGATAATCATTTTGATGTTTCTTTGGATTAGCTGTCAGAGAATTTTATTGAGTATTTTTGCATTGATATTCATAAGGGAAATTGATCTGAAGTTCTCTTTCTTTGTTGAGAATTTGTGTAGTTTAGGTATCAGAGTAATTTTGGTTTCATAGAACAAATTCGGTTTAGTACCTGTTTTTCCAATTTTGTGGAACAGTTTGAGAATTGGAATTAGGTCCTCCTTGAATGTCTGATCGAACTCTGCACTAAACCCATCTGGTCCTGGGCTTTTATTTGTGTGTGTGTGTGTGAAACTATTAATCCTGATATAACTTTGGTACCTGGCATCTGTCTAGAAAATTGTCCATTTCATCTAGGTTTTCCAGTTTTGTAGAGTATAGGCTTTTGTAGTAGGATATGATGATGCTTTGGATTTCTTCAGATTCTGTTGTCATGCCTCTCTTTTGATTTCTGATTTTGTTAATTGAAATACTTTCCCTGTGCCCACTGGTTAGTCTGGCTAGGGATTCATCTATTCTGTTGATTTTCTTAAAGAACTAGCTCCTGGTTTGGTTGATTCTTTGTATAGCTCTTTTTGTTTCTATTTGGTTGATTTTAGCCCTGAGTTTGATTACTTCCTGCAGTCTACTCCTCTGGGTGAATTTGCTTCCTTTTGTTCTTGAGCTTTTAGGTGTGCTTTCGAGTTGCTAGTGTATGCTCTCTCAAGTTTGTTTTTGGAGGCACTCATATCTATGAGTTTTCCTCTTAGGACTGCTTTCATTGTGTACCATAAGTTTGGGTATATTATGGCTTCATTCTCATTAAACTCTAAAAAGTCTTTAATTTCTTTATTTCTTCCTTGACCAAGTTATCATTGGGTAGATTGTTGTTCAGTTTTCGTGTTTTTGTGGCTTTTTTATTATTTATGTTGTTATTGAAAATCAACTTTAGTCCATGGTGAAATGATAGGGTACATGAGATTATTTCAATATTTTTGTATCTGCTGATTCCTATTTTATGACCGATTATATGGTCAATATAGGAGAATTTTCCATGAGATTCTGAAAAGAAAGTACATCCTTTTGTTTTATGATGAAATGTTCTATAAGTGTCTGTTAAATACATTTGTTTTATGACTTTTGTATGTTTTACTGTGTCTCTGCTTATTTCCTGCTTCTAGGATCTGTCCATTGATGAGAGTGGGGTGTTGAAGTCTCCCACTACTATTGTGGGATGTATAATTTGTACTTTGAGTTTTTGTGAAGTTTCTTTAATTAATGTGGATACCCTTGCATTTGGAGCATAGATGTTCAAAATTGAAAGTTCATCTTGATAAATTTTACCTTTGATGAGTAAAAATTTTCCTCTTTATCTTTTTTGACAACTTTAGGTTGAAAGTAAATTTTATTCAATATTTGATATTCCAACTTGTTTCTTGGGACCATTTGCTTAGAAAATTGTTTTCCAGTTTTTTACTTTATAGTAGTGTCTTTCTTTGTAGCTGATGTGGGTTTCCTGTATGCAGCAAATAGTTGGGTCCTGTTTACATATCAGTATGTTAGTCTATGTCTTTTTATTAGGTAATTGAGACCATTGATATTAAGAGATATTAAGGAAAAGTCATTGCTGCCTCCTGTTATTTTTTGTTGCTAGAGTTGGAATTCTGTTTATGTGGCAATCTTCTTTAGGTTTGTTGAAAGATTACTTCCTTGCTTTTTCTTTAGCTTAGTTTCCTTCTATGTGTTAAAGTTTTCCCTTTATTATCCTTTGAATGGGTGGATTTGTGGAAAGATATTGTATAAATTTGATTTTATCATGGAATACCTTGGTTTTTCCATCTATGGTAATTGAGAGTTTTGCTGAATATAGTAGCCTGAGCTGGCATTTGTGTTCTCTTAAGTTCTTTATGACCTCTTCTCAGGATCTTCTGGCTTTCATAGTATCTGGGGAGAAGTCAGGTGTAATTCTGATAGGTCTGCCTTTATATATTTCTTGACCTTTTTTCCCTTACTGCTTTTAATATTCTTTCTTTGTTCTGTGGATTTGGTGTTTTGATTATTATGTGATAAGAGGAATTTCTTTTCTGGTCCAACATATTTGGAGTTCTGTAGGCTTCTTGTAAGTTCATGAGCATCTCTTTCTTTAGGTTTGGAATTTTTTCTTCTATAATTTTGGTGAAGATATTTACTGGCCATTTAAGTTGAAAATCTTCTTTCTCATTTATACCTATTATCCTTAGGTTTGGTCTTCTCATTGTATCCTGAATTTCCTGGATGTTTTAGGTTAGGATCTTTTGGCATTTTTCATTCTTTTTTTGATTGTTATGTCAATGTTTTCTATGGTATCTTCTGCATCTAAGATTCTCTCTTCTATCTCTTGTATTCTGTTTGTGATGCTTACATCTATGGCTCCTGACTCCTTTCCTAGGTTTTCCATTTCCAGAGTGATATCCCTTTGTGATTTCTTGTTTCTACTTCCATTTTTATATCCTGTATAAGGTTTTGTACAATTTTTTTCACCTGATTGAATTTGTTCTCCTATATTTCTTTAAGGGAGTTATTTATTTCCTTCCTATAGTCCTCCATCATCCTCATCTTGAGAAGTGACTTTAGATCCATATCTTGGTTTTCTGGTGTGATGATGTATCCAGGACTTGCTATGGTTGGGAGAGTTTTGTTCTGATGATGCCAAGTAACCTTGTTTTCTGCTGCTTCAGTTCTTATGCTTGCCTCCTGTCATCTGATTCTCTCAAATGCTCACTGCCCTCAGTATATCTGATTGAATCCTGTTCTTCCTGTAATCCTGGTTGTTTCAGAAATCCTCAGAGCCCAGGTTTCTCTGTGTTCTTGTGATTCTGGGATC
The DNA here is from genome assembly GCA_902729485.2 of Mus minutoides. Lineage (NCBI taxonomy): Eukaryota > Metazoa > Chordata > Mammalia > Rodentia > Muridae > Mus > Mus minutoides. The sequence continues at coordinate 2,495,868 of LR749603.1, forward strand.
CTGTGATCCTGGGATTCTGGGTGTGTCAAAGTTCTTGGCAGTCAAGCTTCCTCTGAGACTCGGAGATCATGGTGTGACTAAGTTCCTGGGATGCTGGGATTCTGGAATCCTAAGATCCTGGGCATGTTACAGCACCTGGAAGTGGTACCTCTTCTGGTGACCGTGGTGTTCTCTGCTGTGTTCAAAACCAAGGTATACCAGCACTGACCAGAAGGAACCCAAGCAGCTGGTCAGATGGGTCTCCTGTGTCCCTGCTCCTGCTGTCACAGGCCCCACATGATTGTTTTGGGACAGATGTTACATTCCACTTCCCAGTGATCCTAAGATCTTGGGAAGACTAGGGCATCTGTGATGTGGACATTCCTCTGGGGATCATAGGATTGTGAGCTGAGTTCATGTCTAAGGTGGCCTGGGGGCTGGTGGGGGCTGGTGCTGATGGGAAGGAATCAAGCTGCTTGTCTGGCAGGTTACCTGTGTGCCTGCTCCTTCTGGCACAGGCCCCTCATGGTTGTTTTTGAACAGAAGTTCCATTCGACTCACCAGTGATCCTAAGATCCTGGGTGTGCTAGGGTGCATGCACTGTGGAGAGTCCTCTGGGGACAGTGGGACTGTCCAATGAGTTCATGCCCAAGGTGGCCAGGGTCTTGGTAAGAAAGTTATTAAAGTCATCAATGCAGAAAAAACAGGTACACAGATGGGAAACATTGGGAAGAGAGGAATATAATCCACTCCATTATTCATGGTCTTAAAATTGAATCCTACATAATGAGTTATCCTGGGAAGATAAAGTCAAGAGTTTGCATTTTTTCTAGTGACATCTGAGGTAATAAATCAGATTGTTCTTTTCTGCTTTCAGCTGTTTGCCTGTGGTCTTAGTTCTACTTTTCTTTACAATTCATAAAAACAACTTTGGACAGAAACATAAAAGCCTTCTTTCCATAATGTCTTCCTAACTTCTTTTGTGCTGATTATATTAGAAGTTTACCATACAGACTGAGTTCAAAAAAATAGTAATAAGGTTGTGATTAGATTTCAATAGCTTCTTGAGCTATTCATTTACTATACATTAGCATTATAATGATAAATACCAGAGTCTTAAATATTTGATATTTAAATAAGAAGTGATTTCAGATTAAATAGCCCCTCTAGAATCAAAATTTAATTTAGAGCTTTTCTATAATTTTGCAAATCCAAATTGAATAATAAATTCAAGTTTAGGTTGACTAGAGTATGATGTCATTGTTACCAGTGAATAACACCAATATGAGGTTGTCTTGCCTTTGATACCATTCTGCAGTTTTGTGCTGTTCTATACCTGTCAGTTCACAGTCATATGGAAATGAGATTCATTCTAAAAGGTGACCCTTCCAAAGCCTGACTTACCAAAGCTGCAGAGAAAGAAATTCACTGCAAGTGATTTTCATTCAACTCAGACCTTCTTTGTCATGCACTTATTCTCCTTTATTTGGTGTTCCTTTGGTAAATGATAACCTACAGTGTCAGCAGAGCTGGAAAACATAAAGGGAAAGTTCAACTGGAAACACTTGACTTTTAGATACTTATTTTATTTTATTTTATTTACATTTCAAATGTTATCCCCTTTCCTGGTTTCTCCTTTGCAAAACCCCTATCCCATCCCCACTTGCCCTGCTTCTATGAGGGTTCTTCCCTACCCACCCAGCCACTTCTGCCTCACTGTCCTAGCAGTCCTCTACACTGGGACATCAAGCCTTCACAGGACCGAGGACATCCTGTCCCATTGATGCCAGATAAAGACCTTTCACGTTTAGTCCTTCACCTAACTCCTCCATTGAGGTCCCTGGTCTGATGGTTGACTGTGAGCATCAGCATTTTTATAGGTGAGGATCTGGCAGAGCCTCTCAGAGATAGCTGTATCAGGCTCCTCTCAGCAAGCACTTCTTGGCATTTGAAATAGTGTCTAGGTTTTGTGTCTGCATGTAGGATGAATCTTTGGGTGGGGTTGTTTCTGGAGACCTTTCCTTCAGTCTCTGCTCCACTCTTTTTCCCAGTATTTCATTTAGACAGGAGCAATTCTGGATTAAAATTTTGGAGATGGATGGTTGGCCCCATCCCACAACCAGGGAGGACAGACTCAACTATCACTGCCTTTCTAAGTGTGTAATCTGTAGCCTCAGGCTTTTGTACACAACCATTTTGTCCCCAGAGTAACAATTTTAAGACTTAATTATTTATGGATAAATGTCTGGGCCATAAGGTTTGGCTAATTCCCTGACTAGCTCATAACTTATATAACCCATTTATTCTAACCTGAGTTCAGCAACATGACTTGGTAGTCACCTTTCCTTTAGTCTTGGCCTACTTATTTCTCAGTGTCTGGGTGGCAAATCTCTCACTTCTGACTCTCAGAATTCTCCTCTCTCTCTCTACTGAAGATTTCACTTTCTAATCGTGCCTCAGGTCATAGGCTATCAGCTTTTTATTGACAGATGATGCTTTCACACTGTACATAAAGATTTTCTCTACAGTAATTTTTTTTTTTTTTGCAAACAGGAATGGGACTTTGGATAGTATTCATTGATATTTGAGATTATTCTTTATTGTTCATTAATTGTGGGCCATATTGCTTAATTTTCCACTCGTAGAAAAAAGTTTATTTTTAAAGATTTGTTCATTTTATTGAGTACACAGTAGCTGTCTTCAGACACTCCAGAAGAGGGCATAGGATCCCATTACAGATAGCTGTGAGCCACTGTGTGATTTCTGGGAATTGAACTCAGGACCTCTGGAAGAGCAGTCAGGGTTCTGAACCACTGAGCCATTTCTCCAGCCCCAGTGGTAGAAATTTTATTACCTAAAATAATGAAATTGTTGTTTGGCTGCATGGCTAGAAAAATATAAAACATTTAACATCTAATTTTAATTAAAATTACTATGAAAATTATAGTGTCTTTAATATTTAAATTTGATTACATTACGTCTCACAGATCTTTTGGACAGGCTTGTTCATTAATATAAATAAACTATTCTGTGTGTCTCACAGAGAGTATTAGACAAAAATGAGTTAAATGAATTCAACCCATTTTTTAAAATTAAAAAAAAAAATTCTATACTTGAAACGTTCCAATTGACTTCAATTACTTAACTAAATTCAATATAATTAATCGATTGTTTATAGTCTTTTTAAAAATTTAGGAAGAACCATAAGTACAACAACTTCTATAACTTCAATTGTGCTGAACTTGGAATCTTACTTTCTAGAGCTTAACTGTAGAACCCAAAAACTGGAAGGAAAATCATTTCTGTGCTTATAAGCATTTCCAAACACTATGGATATTTCCCTCAGAGGTGTAAATATTATGTTTCCTCCATATTTCCATATCTGTGATTCCTAGTTCCTATTGGAGATCTTATTGTTCAGAGACTGTTCTTTTTTATAGGCTATACCTTGAGTTCCTTTGATCATCTGGTCCTATGGAGTCACATACAGTGTTCTCATAAAGGCAATATGGAACTAAAAACACAAAAAAATCATTGTGTTGCTAGACAATGTGTGTGTGTGTGTGTGTGTGTGTGTGTGTGTGTGTGTGTGCCCGTGCGCGCATGCGCATGCGTGTGTGTACAGGCAGAGAGCTTACAGTCATTTAGATAGCCTAGGTACAACTCCCAGAAGATAGTTCTTACTTTCCCAAGCAATTTTAGGAAAATATGGCATACCTAAGTTCAGTGAAAAGCCATTCCCTGAAAGTATGTGGAACAGACACTGAATTCCTCCCAGAGGCTATATCCAATGTTTCCTGAAAGAACTGAGGTTTGAATTACCAAGGGGCTTGCATCTGTCTATTATTCTTTATGTAGACAATATTCAAAACTGTGTAAAGGCATGAGGTGTTCTACAATTTTATTTGTATGGCAATTCAGCTGCATATCATTAAAAAGATTTTGATAGGCATATTGAGATCACAACCAATGTTCATAACATTTTTTAATTAAATTGGGGAAATATGTCTGTGTTCTGAATAAGCACCTTAAAAAGAACCCCTTTGGGACCTAATGCCTGTTTATAATGAAGAATAGCACTAAATCATGGAAGGAATTCATGAGATAGCTTTTTGTAATTGGTTGTAAACGCATTAAACCACTATGAGTTTTATGAATAAAAATACATACTTTCCCATTAGACATTCCAAACATAGTTGGGAAAATTCGGTTCTAAATAATTTATATCTTCTAGCTTTATTTTAATGGTAGTTGTGAATGAGCTGAGCATTGCTTGTGTACTTTACAATGTAAAGTCTTGTTTAAAGAAATAAACCTTCAGGCCTCCAGGGCTTATAGTCTCAACTATGTAACCCCAATTATCATTGGAATGAAAAAGTGGCTTAATCTCAGCATTTCTGAATTCTATGCACACAGCAAATTAATGAATGGGTAGAGCAAAGGTAATTTTTCCCTTAGAGTAAAATTTTGAAGCAGCCATGTTTGTATGGATGAATTACCACCATCAATTACTAAATCAAAATGGATCAGGTTTGTAATAGATAGAAAGAGATCTGATGTCTATGGCACATGACATACCCCTAAATAGTTGATTTCCCTAAGGTATGTGNATGCCAACTTAAATTACCATTTGCCCATTTGAAAGCCATTCATATAATTTTTAGTTATCACTACTGTGTCAGTTTCTCCTCTAGACTCAAGTACAGGGACTGGCAAACTGTTTTTGTATAGCCCCAAAGAGTCAATATTTTGAGACTGAGAAATCATGTAGCCTAAGTGTCTGGTGTTTATCTCTACTACTTTAGCCTGTAGTTATAGACATGGGCCAAAGATAATGTTTACTAGTGTGGTAATGGCTGTTTTTCAATAAAACTAAATCCTGAACTGGAAGAAGAGGGGAGATTAATGATTAGTAAACTCCTTTTGGTTTCAGGCCTCAGACTGCCCATAGAAGAATACAGGATTTCAGGATTTGGAGATTTTGAATTGCTTGTATACACAACTGGCAGAAATGAGTGACAAGATTGACTAACACATCATGTCTGTAATTACTTATATTAATCTTTGGTTTGTACATTGTTTGGATTCAGTCTTGCTAAAGCACAGAATCTCAAAATGCAAGGCATTAGTTTTATAATCTATTGATTCCATGCCAAAATGGGTCTTGTACCTGAATTCAGATGTCAGCACTAAAAGATTTCTCTATTACAAATGGTGAGAATAATGGATTTCATTTAGTGCATTTTCAGAGGAACCATCTCCAAATTTTAGTCAAGGTTTTGTTGTTTTTGTAATGGAGCCTGAGGTGGGAACTTATTTCAAGATAGAGTCTTGTAGAAGCAGTCATGTGAAAATAAGATAAATATTACTAAATCTAATAGTGTCCTGAAAAGGAATTCTTAGAGCAAAACTGCCAGGAAAAACTCCATTTGTAGCTTGATTTTAAATCCCTGAATTCTGTATATGTTTAGTAAAGGCATGTTGTATGACATCATTCAGTCTGTGCTGTTCTGTTATAACAATTTCCCCAGTGCAGAAATGGTGCATGGGCCTAAAATGATGTAGTTATGATCATTTTGGAGGTCATTATTATCTCTTCATGAAAAATACCCAAACAAAGCATATTTTTCAGGATCTGACTACTTCTGTGATCCATAAATTATGTTAAAGAAGGCCTAATTAATCAACAGTGAGATTTGGAGAAAAATGGATTCTATGTTTAAAGAGGCTTCTCTAAAAGTAAACCAGTTGATTTCTTATTCAAATGTCAGTAATATGTTTTTATTTGTTACAAAATAAAAGGGGGAATATTCTTAATTCTTCCCACTCTAGATATCCAGATGTCAGACCCCCCCCACACACACACACATCTAAACTAGTAACAGACACTGGTTGCAAAACATCTTGCAGACCATAACCCTAAAGGGGTTATGTATCGTCCACAGGATAACTGCTTGATACTTTCTTCAGGCAAAATCTCTAAGGCAACTGGATTTCTAAAGCTTGATTTTATGTAGTCAGCTATGGCTTGGTGATACTACTGCAGTTGTAATGCTGGAGGAAGCCTAATCAAATAAGGCTTATAAAAATGCACACCTCATAGAAATAGCCACTCTGAGTAATTTAAATGTCAGCAGTGTGAGTTTACCATTATTTTTTCTTCAGGAAAGCCTATTAAGAGAAATTTGAGATGATATAAGATATCAGTGTTCCATGTAATCTGTAACAATGCCAAGAGTGAACCAGGATTGACTCTAGAGAACATATCTTATTCCTAGTTTCTAGCGATGAGAGAATTTGTATTTCTGGTCTACTTATCAAAAAAACAAAACAAAACAACAACAACAAAGTTTTTAACATTTATAAAAGACGTGTGCCTACTTTTTCACTCCATTGATATGCAAATATATAGTTTCCCCAGATTATTCAATAAATCAACCGTTAATCTGTTAATACAAAGCTGAAATTCTATGAAGAATGTAGGGGATGGCCAGATCAAAAAAAGAAAAAAATCAATCACTTCTCATTGGAATTATTGTTTCTATTTAAAAATGTTGTATGTTAACAGCTATAATTGCTCTAGGAAGAGTCTATTTTTAATTGAGAAGGAGTTACATAATTTCTTGACATGGAATTTATGAGCCATCTACTTGGAAAAAACAGAAGATAGCAATGTTGGAGGCTAAGCAATATGCAAGACTTTCAAAGATCAAATAATGAAGAGACTTTAGAAACTTGTTTAAACAGTGTTTTAGTTTCCTGCTACATCAGCACTGAATAAACTACCCTCTATCCAGATGTGTGCAATTTGAGCATCCTACTTCCAGATATAGGAGCTCATTGGGAAAAGCACATATAGAGTATTTCTACTCAATTGTTTGATTTATTGAAATATGGGCTTGAACATCTTCCTGTTTTGTTTTGTTGTTGTTTTGTTTTGTTTTGTTTTGTTTTTTTCAGAATTCGTAAAGGAGCTTCAAACTTAATTAGAAATTCTTTGAAAGGCACAAGAAACTGTTTTCTTTTCTCTGAAGATGAAATGATTATAACACACATTCATACTCTCTCTCTCTCTCTCTCTCTCTCTCTCTCTCTCTCTCTCACACACACACACACACACACACACACACACACACACACACACACACCAGAAACTCTTCAATTCATTATTTGTTTATGTATAAATAATGGGCAGGGGATCAAATTTAGGCTACACTTTTAGGTATACTGTATACTTTTCAGATATTTTGATGTCGATTTAGTTCCAGTTTAACTAAACTGCTAATCTGCTATTACAATTGTGTTCAGTAATAAGCATATTTGCTTCAAAAGTATTAAATGCTACTTCATTGGAGAGTTAAAATCCTATGGTTCTATTTTCAATCCCAATAGATAAATATCATTAGTTGTAGATTAAGTATAGAAAGTATTATTTATGATGTTGATAATAAAGTTTATATTATATATAGTTAAAATGTATGAAAAAGATTTACTGTAAGTGTTTTGCAAAAAACCCTAAGGAAATAAAATTTGTCATCTCATTGTCTAGGGTTATACATTCTATCCTCTTTTCTCACATGTATGTAATGTGAAAAATTGCGACTTTAATTTTCATATTTTTCTGACAAAATTGGGATTTTGTTGTTGTTGTTGATGTTTATAAGTAGAAAGCATGGTCAGTCATCATCTGCACCTGGGATTTAAGGCTGTTCCACAGTACATTGTACACAGGTCCCTCCAGAAGAGAGCTGGTCTCTCAGGAGTGCTGACACAGGCTTACAGGCCCACAGGATGGACAACCTCCAGCCAGAGACAGCCAGACCAACTAACAGCAGAGATAATCAGATGATGAAAGGCAAGCACAAGAACCCTAGCAACAGAAATGAAGGGTATGTGGCATCATCAGAATCCAGTTCTCCCACCATAGCAAGCCCTGGATATCCTAACACACTGAAAAAACAAGATTTGAATTTAAAATCACATATCATGGTGCTGATAGAGGACTTTAAGAAAGATATAAATAACTCCTGTAAAAAAAATACAGGAGAACAGAGGTAAACAGGTAGAAGCTTTTAAAGAGGAAACACACACACACACACACACACACACACACACACACACAAATCCCTTAAAAATTACAGGAAAACACAACCAAACAGATGAAGGAATTGAACAAAACCATCCAGGATCTAAAAATGAAAGTAGGAGATAGAAAACATAGAAAAGAGATCATGAGTCATGGATGCAAGCATCACCAACAAAATATAATAGATAGAAAAAAGAATATCAGGTGCAGAAGATACCATAGAACATATTAACACAACAGTAAAAGATAAGGAAGAACACTTCATATGCATCAAGGAAAAAATATACCAAGAAGAATTCTCAATTCTGAGAGTTATGCTCCAAATTGAAAGGTACACACATTCAAAAAGAAAGTTTACTAAATTTCAGGGCACACATTGCACCTCACACAATACTGGATGACTTCATCAATGGATAGATCATGGAAACAGAAACTAAACAGAGACTTAGTGAAACTAACAGAAGTTATGAGCCAAATGGATTTGACAGATATCTATAGAATATTTTATCCTAAAACAAAAGAATATACCTTCTTCTCAGGACCTTACAGTACCTTCTCAAAAACTGACCATATAATTGTTCACAAAATAGGCCTCACCAGATACAAGAAGATTGAAATAATCCTATGCATTCTATCAGACCACAGACTAAGCCTGGTCTTCAATAACGACAAAAATAATAAAAAGCCCACATATACTTGGAAACTGATCAACACTCTATTCAATGATAACTTGGTCAATGAAGAAATAAAGAAAGAAATTAAAGACATTTTAGAATGTGGTAAATATGAAGGCACAACATACCCAAACTTATGGGGCACAATGAAACCAGTGCTAAGAAAAACTCATAGCTCTGAGTGCCTCCATAAAAAAAACTGAAAGGAGCATACACTAGCAGCTTGACAGCACAACTGAAAGCTCTAGAACAAAAGAAAGCAAATGCACTCAAGAGTAGTAGACAAAGAGAGAATAATCAAACTCAGGGCTGAAAGCAACCAAGTAGAAATAAAAAGAAGTATACAAAGAATCAACAAACCATTAGATGGTTCTTTGAGAAAATCAACACGATAGATAAACCCTTAGCCAGACTAAGAAAGGGTACAAATACCACATTCAAATCAACAAAACCCTAAATGAAAAGGGAGATGTAACAACAGAAACCTAGGAAATCCAAAATCTCATCAGGTCCTACTACAAAAGGCTATACTCAACAAAACTGGAAAAATCTGGAGGAAATAGACAATTTTCTAGACAGATACCAGGTACCAAAGTTAAATAAGGATCAAGTAAATGATCTAAACAAACCCATAACCCTAAAATAATAGAAGCGGTCACTAGTACTTTCCCATCCAAAAAAAGTCCAAGACCAAATGCTTTTAGTGCAGAGTTCTATCACACCTTAAAAGAAGACCTTATACCAACACTCTTCAAAATCTTCCACAAAATAAAAACAGAAGGAACACTACTCTATTCGCTCTATAAAGCCACAGTTACTCTGAAACCTAAACCACACAAAGACCCCACAAAGAAAGAGAGCTTGACACTAATTTCCCTTATGAATATCAATGCAAATAAACTCAGTAAAATTCTCACAAACTGATTCTGAGAACAAATCAAAATGATCATCCATTGTGATCAAGTAGACTTCAAGCCAGGGATGCAGGGATGGTTCAATATATAGAAATCCATCAATGTAATCCATTATATAAACAAACTCAAAGGGGGGAAAAAAAAAACAACCACATGATCATTAGCTGTTAAGAAAGCATTTAACAAAATCCAACACCCCTTCATGATAAAACTCTTGGAAATACCAATAATTCAAAGATCACACCTAAATATAGTAAAAGCAATATACAGCAAACAAGTATCCAACATCAAATTAAATGGAGGGAAACTTAAATCAATCCCTCCTTAAAGTCTGCCTACTCTCTAACTATTCAATATTGTACTTGAAGTCTTAGCCAGAGCATGTAGACAACAAAAGGCCATCAAAGGGATACAAATTGGAAAAGAAGAAGTCAAAATATCACTATTGGCAGATGATATAATATTATATTTATGTGAACCCCAAAATACCACCAGAGAACTCCTAAACCTGATAAACAACTTCAGCAACATAGCTGAATATAAAATTAACTCAAACAAAACAGTGGTCTTCCTCTACTCAAAGGATAAACAGGAGAAGAAGAAATTAGGGAAACAACACCCTACATAATAGTAACAAATAATATAAAATACCTTGACGTGACACTAACTAAGGAAGTGAAAGATCTGTATGGCAAGAACTTCAAGTCTCTGAAGAAAGAAATTGAAGAAGATCTCAGAAGATGGAAAGATCTCCCATACTCACAAATTGGCAGGATTAATATAGTAAAAATAATCATCTGGCCAAAAACAATGTACAGATTCAAGGCAATCACCACCAAAAGTCCAACTCAATTCTTCATAGACTTAGAAAGTGCAATTTGCAAAATCATCTGGAGCAGCCTTATTCATAAGAAGCTGGAAAGAACCCAGATGTCCCTCAACAGAAGAATGGATACAAAAAATTTGGTACATTTACACAATGGAATACTACTCAGCTATTAGAAACAATGAATATATGAAATTCCTAGGCAAATGGATGGATCTGGAGGGTGTCATCCTGAGTGAGGTAACCCAATCACAAAAGAACTCACATAACATGTTCTCACTGATATGTGGATACTAGCCCAGAATCCTAGACTACCCAAGATACAACTTACTAAACACATGAATCTCAAGAAGAATGAAGTTCAAAATGTGGTCTCTGTGCCCCTTCCTAGAATTAAGAACAAAGCACACACTGAAGAAGTTACAGAGATCATGTGTGAAGCTGAATCAAAAGGATGGACCAACCAGTGATGGCGGCTGCCAGGGATCCCTCCCATAATCAGCCACCAAAATAAACACTATAGCATATGCCAGCAAGATAATGCTGAAAGGGACCTGATATAGCTGTCTTGTGGGAGGCTATACCAGTGCCTGGTAAACACAGAAGTGGATGCTCAC
>LR749603.1:2507325-2583735 GCA_902729485.2 Mus minutoides
ATGGCCTAGTTGGCCATCATTGGGAGGAGAGGCCCCTTGGTCATACAGACTCTATATGCCCCAGTACAGGGGAATGCCAGGGCCATTACGTGGGAGGGGGTAGGTAGGGGAGCAGGGCGGGGACGCGGGAGGGTAAGGGAAAATTTCTGGATAACATGTGAAATGTAAATGAAGAAAATATCTAATAAAGAGAAAAAAAAATGAAAAAAAATCAAGGATAACGAGAACTCTTCTCAGAAATAAAAGAACATCTGATGGAATCACCATGCATGACCTCAAGCCGTTCTACAGAGGAATAGTAATAAAAACTGCATGGTATTTGTACAGTGACAGGCAGATATATCAGTGAAATAAAATTGAAGACCCAGAAATGGACTCACACACCTATGGTCACTTGATCTTTTACAAGGGAGGTAAAGCCATCCAGTGGAAGAAGACAGCATTTTCAACAAACGGTGCTGGTTCAACTGGCAGTCAGCATGCAGAAGAATGCAAATCGATCCATTATTATTTCCTTGTACAAAGTTCAAGTCCAACTGGATCAAGGACTGTCACATAAAACCATGTACACTGAAATTAATAGAAGCGAAAGTGGTGAAGAGCCTCGAACTCATGGTCACAGGGGGAAATTTCTTGAACATAACACCAATAGCTTATGCTCTAAGATAAGAATTTAAAAATGGGACCTCAGAAAGTTGCAAAGATTCTGTAACGCAAATGACACTGTCCATAGGACAAAACAGCCACCAACAGATAGAGAAAAGATCATTACCAATCCTACATCTGATAGAGGGCTAATATCCAATATATATACAAAGAATTCAAGAAGTTAGACTCTGAAGAACCAAATAACTGTATATAAAAATAACTCTCTATGTAAACCTAAACAATGAATTCTCAACTGCGGAATATCCAGTGGCTGAGAAGCATGTAAAGAAATGTTCAACATCCTTAGTTTTCAGGGAAATGCAAATCAAAACAACTCTGAGATTCCACCTCACACAAGTCAGAATAGCTAAGATCAAAAACTCAGGTAAAAGCAGATGCTGGTGAGGATGTGGAGAAAGAGGAACACTCCTCCATTGCTGGTGGGATTGCAAGCTGGTACAACCACTTTGAAAATCAGTTTGGTGGTTCCTTAGAAAATTGGACATAATACTACCTGAGGACTCAGCTGTACCTCTCCTGGGTATATATCTAGAAAATGCTCCAACATGTAATAAGGACACATATTCCACTATTTTCAAAGCAGCCTTATTTATAATAGCCTGAAGTTGCAAAGAACCCAGATGTCCCTCAACAGAGGAATAGACACAGAAAATGTGGTACATTTACAAAATGGAATACTACTCAGCTATTAAAAACAAAGCATTCATGAATTTATTAGGCAAATGGATCAAAGTAGAAAATATCATCCTGAGTAAGGTACCCCAATCACAAAAGAACACACATGGTATGCAATCACTGATAGTGGACATGAGCCCAGAATCTCAGAATACCCAGGAAATAAATCACAGATTAAATGAAGCTCAGGCAGAAGGAGCACCAAAGTATGAATACTTTGGTCCTTCTTAGAAGGAGGAACAAAATACCCAAGGAAGGAGTTACAGAGACAAATTGTGGAGCAAAGACTGAAGGAAAGGCCATCCAGAGAATGCTCTACATTTGGATCCATCCCATATACAGTTACCAAACCCAGACTCAATTATGGATGCCAACAATGCTTCCTGACAGGAACCTGACATATCTGTGTCCTCAGAGGCTCTACCAGTTCCCCTCAAATACAGAAGTGGATGTTCTCAGCCAACCACTGGACTGAGCACAGGGTCTTCAATGGAGGATCTAGAGAAACTCCATAGACCTGAAGGGGGTTTCAGCCCCTTAGGAGGAACAACAATATGAACCAACCAATACCTCCTGAGCTCCCAGGGACTAAACCACTAACCAAAGGGTCCACATAGAGGGACCCATGGCTCCAGTGTCATATGTAGCAGAGGGTGGCCTTGTTGGACATTAATGGGAGGAGAGGAACTTGATCCTGTGAAGGCTCGATGCTCTAGTGTAGGTGAATGCCAGTACAGGGAAGTGGGTGAGTTGGTGAGCAGTGGTGGTGGGGGTAGGGGGCTTTCAGAGGGGAAAGGAGGAAAAGGGATGGCAGTTGAAATAAAAATAAAGAAAATATGCAATAAAAATAAGTAAATAATAATAAGTAAGTGAGTAAATGACTTTTGTTTCGACTACATTAGATAAAGAAGACTTGGTGTTATGTTGTCGCCTACAAAAAGAGTAGGCTACATATTCTTTTTACATTTCCTTATGTTTCTAAAAGTTAATTATGGAAATGGATAGACTTCACTAACCATTTTCTGCAACCATAGTTTGAAACAGAAGTTTTAGAAAGCCTCATTTTCATTAATAAAAAGAATGTGAATGTTTTTACAAGCTTTGATAGGTAACATCTTAACACTGGATCTAAACAACACCTGTTGTTAAATTTTAATGTCACATGAATTTACTGGACTAACACAGTAGGGGATGCTTAATTCTTAAGGAAGACTGTGTTTCCATGAAAATGTCTTTCAGAAACACACACATACACACACACACACACACACACACACACACACACATGAGAATAAAAAACTCATACAAAGAGCTAATGACTTTGCAATCTTCAGCTTGGTATTCTTTCGAAATGAAATAAAATGTCATTACTTGAGGCTTTTTGGTTTCTATGGGTTTTGCAATTAAACCACAATGGATAATCTTGCAAGATGACTGTAAGGGCTCTGTGAATAAAGTCATTTATGCAAATTCAACTGTGGAAGAAAAAGTGTCAAAAGAAAGTACCAGAAAATTAATTCATCAACAAAAATGATTATACATTTCTATTATTTAAATGAGGATGCTAAGAAGAAAAAATATCTATTACTGTTTCTCTGAAATGTAATTCAGGGAATTTGGAAGACTTTCTATAGATTCAACCCCTAAACATCTTACATATCTAGAAAAATTGATCTTTTCTGAGACTTCTAGATTCAAGAACTGAGCATAGATCTGCCTAAAATGACCCTGATTGGCATGGGTCATATTGGTTAATTTCTAGTTTTTCTTCTTCCTCCTCTCCTTCTTTTTTCTTGCCTCATATATTATATCACTACAGCAATTTCCTCTCCCTCCATTCCCTCCAGCCACCTCCCACCCCTTACATGTCTCCTCCAGAACTCCTCCATGACCACCCCCACCCCCAAAATAAAGCAGGCCTCCCAGGGATACATACAGAACATGGATTGACAAGTTACAAACCCTCATAGTAAGGCTGCAAGAGACAAACCAGCAGGAGAAAAAGGATCCCACTTTCTGCTTTTACTTTTGGACTGTCACAAGAATATCAAGTTACACAATCATAATGTGCATGCAGAGGACCTAGCTGAGAGCCTACAGCGTCTGTGTTTGTCACTTCTGTGTCTAGAACCCTGCTTAGTTTAATCTGTGGGAGTGTCCTCAACCCTTCTGGCTCCTACAATCCTTTATCTCCCTCTTCTTTCAAACATACCAACAAGTGTTTGGCTAGTGTTTGGCTGTTCATTTGAATTCATCAGCTGTTGGATGATGTTTTTCTCATAACAACTGGGGGAGGCACCAATTTATGAGTATCACAGAATATCACTAGGAATCATTACATTGACTTTTTTTTAACAGTCATGTTTGGTTCTAACTTGGAGCTGTAGGCTGTCCTATCTCTGGTTTGGGCCAAGCCAGCAGTGTCAAATATTGGAGTGGACGTCAAGTTGGACCTGACCAGTCATTGGTTGGTCATTTCCACATGTTTTGTGCCATTATTTCAGCTTATCTTGACATGAATCTAACCACATAACTTTTGATTTACAACCTATTAAGTTCCAATTATGTAGTGTGTCATTATATATAGTGACTATTCTCAGTTACTACTTCAGGGCATATAGTTAAGGGTACCCACTATGATTTCTGTTATTTTAAAATGAAAGATACAATTTTTGTACTTAAGATATTTTAGTACTTTTAAAATTAAAAAGAAAAACAAAGGTGGAACTGTATCTCTTCCCCCATTTAATCACTGGCTCAAGTATTAATCTTCAACTGATGTTAATAGGTCTAGGAAATTAGATGGTGGTGAGGAAATTAGGTTTAGAAAAAGTAATTAGTCTGGGAAATTTGGAGTACAATTATTGTTTTTATAGCAGCAGACACTCAGAGGTATTGTTTCTTGTCTACTATTTGGAAACATCTTAAGAAGTCAGCCAGCTGTCAGTCAAGAATGGAGCCTTTATAGTGATCCTACCATGTCATCAGAGCACTAACCCCAGAACAGTCACATGTAGTGCATGTGTAAATCTATGGATCTTATTATGTTATCCAGAGTTGACTAAATCTAATTCCTTTTAAACCTAGGAGTTATTTTTTTAAATAAAAGTTCTGGGTTTCAGAACATTCTGACTGATACATTATTATGGTGTAACCAGATGAAGTAATAACAGGCACAGATCTTGATGCTCTTTCCATCCTGTAGCTGATTCTTTGTGGTGGACCTGAGAGCCACTAACAGCTTGCACTCACTATCTGATAACAGAAAAATAATTCCTATCAATTGTTTCAAGAAAATTGAAGGTATAACACCCCTC
Source organism: Mus minutoides (assembly GCA_902729485.2). Classification (NCBI taxonomy): domain Eukaryota; kingdom Metazoa; phylum Chordata; class Mammalia; order Rodentia; family Muridae; genus Mus; species Mus minutoides. Next base: position 2,511,987 of record LR749603.1, read on the forward strand.
ACAGGTATGAGTAATATGATAATCTGAATGACCAAAGCTGTTTTAGAAGTTTGTTCTTAGGGTAGATGATGAAGAATTAGCCTTCATTCTGGACTCAACATTAGAGAGAGAAAATTCACTCACTGGAAGAGTAGAAGAAGTAGATGGTTAGTAAGGTGATTGGGGTTATATTGTTTTTATTTTATTTTATTTTATTGTTTTGGAGAGAGAGAGAAAGAGAGAGGGGGAAGGAGGGAGAGAGAGAAAGGGAGAGGGAGGGAAAGAGAGAGAGAGAAAGAGAGAGAGAGAAAGAGAGAGAGAAAACATGAAGTTGGGTGGGTAGGGGGAATCGTGGAGGAGTTGGAGGAAGTCAAAGAGTATGATAAAATATAGGCATAACTACATATTGCATCCTTACTAGACAAGTAACCAAAATGTCCTCTATAACTTCATTATAATTATCATACCCTCCCAAAATTTTGGAAGTATAATATTAATGTAAATGTGAGACTTTAATAGAATTTGGCAGAGAATCAAGTTTCAGATTGTTAACAAAAGTAATTTTAATCCTTAGAAAGGGGATAGTGATTTTATATATATATTTCAAATATCTAGAATTTCCACTCTTTAAAAAATTACATGATTTCTGATGGGTTAGAAAAATCACATACATTGATAAGAATATATGACTATTTTAACAAAGGTCACTATTGGTTGCTTTTATATATTTTCTGTTAATATCTTTTAGCTTTTATATACTTACAGAAAAGCATAATTAATTCATCCTGATTCTCTAAATGATACATATACATTTACAAATACCAGTTACATTGTTAAAAGACAGGTATTTATAACCTTTTCAACTTTGTACTTGCACAAGCATCTTTTCAAGAGACGTCTTAGAAATTCATATATATATATGAATTTCTTATGGTATGAACTACCATCTCTCTCCACTGCTCTCCAAATGTTGAAGAAATATAATGTAATTCACAAACTACATCCCATGCTGAAATGCAAAATTTATAATACTTATTAGGTAAAATGCATTATTTTACTGATATCAATCTGTAATCTAGGCTTGTCTCCCTGGGATTCTTGTCCTGCCTCATATTGGTTCTTCACAGGAATAGAAGTGGGCTAGTATAGTTGGCAATGTTTTTGAGTGATCAATAAGAGATAGTGAGGTTAAATAATTTCTGCCAAGAGACTTCTGAGTTATACTTCTCTGCATGGTTTGATTGTGAAGCCATCTGGAAACATTGTACAAGCTGCTCCTTTTTCTACTTTAACAATGCAGAGCTGCATGGCTCTGCAGTCATTCCCCACTTTTTTGGTACATGATTCTATATAACAATCACAATAATCAAAATGAATAGAATTTAAAAGTAGGCCTGATGTCTCTGGTCCAGTTCTGAAGAGCAACGTTTCAAGAAGCAAAGCCTATGTCAAACTGTCCAGTAACATTTACCTCTCATTCTTTCCAGCATATCAATAACCTGATCTTGTCATGTTTAAAGTGCTTCTAAAACATAATGTAGTCTCAGATTATGCACTCTGTTCCTTGCATTTATCTTGTCAAGGAAGGCAATTTTATGCCCTCTCAATTTTCTGTCTCTTGGCTTTGGGCAACTTCTGTAGCAAATTTGAATGGGAAATGAAGGTACAATTTTGTGTGCTTTGTGATAAAGGGAAGACCACCTTGAGTACTTTCCATTTATTTGTTGTTTTCTAGTTGAATTCTCACTGTGCATTTCTATATCACTTGAACATTGATTAATTTATATGTGGAAAATTTGGCAGTGTGAAGGTAAAAATAAATTAAAGACGGCAATGAAATTATTAAATCAGTGTCCATTTTATCAATTTCATCTGTTTGAAAATTCTGCCATAGATTTTTTTGTCAGAATCACAGAAAGTACATTAAGATTCAGAACTTCTATCAAGTCTCTAAAAAAAAAAAAAACCCAAAAGATATTACTGTTTAAACTGTGAACTTGCATACTTTCTTGACTTTGCATTTTCTATTTTATTTCCTGATTAAAATGATTTTTAAAATGTTGCATTAAAATTTTCTACTTTCTAAACATGAGGTCAAGATTCTAGAAATTTGAGTCAAATCTTGTTAAAATTTCACGTACATTTGAAAGACATCACAGGTGATGCAGTCCTGTCTGCAGCTCAACTACTTGACACACTCAAGTGCCTCTGGTGTATAGAGGCAATTCTTTGTGATAAGTAGAAAACTTTCTAGATGTCAAAATACTGGAGATCAGCAACATATCAACTTTCAGGTAGGCTACTCGTAAACACTCATAATTCATTTATACTCCTGAAAATCTTTATTCGATAGATTTGATCCACTTGTGGCCTCACTTGGGTCTTAAATCTCATTTCAAAGCACTGCAGTCAATCATCCATTTCAGAACCACCATTAGGAGTGATGGGAATTTGGCACGAAAATCAATGAGAGGATATGATGTGAATTCTTTCTAATTTTTTCTTCTTTGAGTACCACTTCAAATACAGTTCAGGAAATCCATTTTTAAAGGTAGTATTTCATCTTGCTATCATTTCCACTAAATTGAGTTCATAAACTTGAAGCATGCATCTCCATAGTGTCCTTTTCATTTTTTGAAAAAGAAAGTCTGGCATTATTATTGCTAATACCTATCAAAAGCTACTTAGAAGTCTTATTTAAAACACCTTGCCAATGGTACCCTGGTTAACATTTTTGTCTTTTGAAAATCTAAGACCATATTTGCCATTTTATCTTAAAAATTACTTGTGTGGCTGTGTTCTATTTGAACTACGACCTATTGATATACGCTGGCTTTTCTTATCTCTGGTGGTCAAAGAAATGTATGCCTTTTATCTTATTTCTGTGAAGATAAACTGTCACTTTATGGAAGAAAAATATATTTGGACTTCAATAACCAGAACTTTACTTTGCATGCAAGTATTCAACCAGTACTTTAAAAAATACCTTATAAACTAAAATTATACCAGAAGCATCACTCTGTACACATTTCTTTCAAGAGCCCATACTTTAGTTCCTGATTTAAAGAATTTATTATACTGAAATACTTGTACCACTTATTATATATTTCTTAGCTATGAGAAATTTAAACATATTTACATATGCATCTATCTGGAGAAAATTAGAAAAAAATAAGGTTTTAACACAAGTTGTTTTTGAATGGTGAGATTTAAAATGATACATGTTACTTATCTGTTTATAACTTTGTTATTTTATATATTTTGTGCATTGTGCATGAGTTATAAATTCTTAAAATCAAGGATAAGTAATTTAACTGGTAATATAAAATCTCTTAGTTCTGATAGTATGTATCTGATAATGTAAGATAGTCTTAGATGTCTATACCTACTAAAATGTAATGATCTCCATGAGAACATATTACACAATATGTTCAGGATATCAAGCAATATTTCATTCATTTGAACTACTTCATTACAACTTTTTATTCTCTCCATAAGTGATGGTACATTTGCTTGCTTTCTGAGCTGCAGGAGAGTCTAAATAGAGGTTAATCTAATAAAATACCTCTAGACCCAAAAGAAACTCACTGTTGCTTCTAGTAGTGAGAATGGGAAATTTTACAGGAGATGAAGATCACTTTTCCTTTAAAGTCCTGGATTTTGGGGTCTGGGTAAAATGCTGAAATTCAGCTAATGTGGTTATGGGCTGTGGCCTTTTTGTTCTGCATTGCATGGGTGGATTCTACTATAGAAACTAGTATCAACAGTCTGCTAGGCTCATAGAGTCTGTGTTATTTGGTTTCTTATATTTGAAGTTAATTTATGAATTGTATTTTATTTTCTGGGTGCGCAACTAGGAAATGCATCTACAACCACAACTGTAATAGACAACAAAAATGGATCTATTCCTAAGTCCCCTGGAAAGGTGCTGAAGAGGTCTGTCACCGAAGACATTGTGACAACATTCAGTTCCCCTGCAGCCTGGCTTCTTGTCATTGCTCTGATTATCACATGGTCAGCTGTTGCTATCGTGATGTTTGATTTGGTGGATTATAAAAACTTTTCAGGTAAGAAGCATTTTATTTGGATTTAAAGTCAATGGGAAAATATTCTCCCAAGGTGCAGCATTGTTTCTCTCCAGCACAGCTTAGTGCAAGAATAAAAAACAGAAAGAGGTGCTGGGAAGCTCTGGAGTTAGTTGTTTCTATTCCCTTTCTTGGTCTATTGAGTTCCCTCATTTGAAAATGCAATCAATGTCCTCATCTTAAAAACTTCATGAAGCCTTATAAAAAACAATGATTAAAAGGCCTGATAGAAATTTATCTTTGGAGCTGAATTATTCAGATATGAAGGAAGAATAACTTATGGGCTTTATATTTGACAAAATAAGACACAAACTAGATTAAACAATTTTAGACAAACAAAATATATTTGAATTATTTCTAAGATTCACTGACATGTGGTCTCAAGTTTCTTTTCCAGACATACTGTTTCTTCTATGAATCCTGCCTATTTTTCATTTTAGAAAATAGAAGGTATAAAGAGGATTTTCTCAGATTTATTCATAATGAGTTACTACATATTGAGTGTCCATATGGGTTTGGCACATAACAGGAATAATGCAAGTGAGAAAGGATAAATTTTTTATTAAGGGTAATTCAATCTCAAGGATCATAGTCTCTTTGTATATATATATATATATATATATATATATATATATATATATATATATATATCCATCATTGTTTACAACTAGCAAAAATATTTCATTACCATCTTTATGTACTCTTCATCCACATTATTTTTTCCCTCAATTTCTTCTTATCTCCAGTGGCAATAGGATCTAGACATAAAGTATTGGAGTCTACATATTCAGGAATTCTCTCCTTATCATAGAATTTTAGTCACTTACAAACTACTGATCAAGAATCTATTATATGTATTAGATAACTGATATTTTTCAGGAGCCAAAACTGTAATGCAAATACCATAAAGGAATAGATATCTATTATTTCAGTTTGTGGTCACAGAGGCATTATTGACATGACTTCTGCCAGCTATTATCTTTGCTAGTTGAACTATATTTGGCATCATTTACTAGAGAGAGAAAAGAACAAAATGTCAACTAAATAGTCTTAGGTTTCTGCTCTAGTAGGTAATGCATTTTACTGTATTCTTAGATGGATTCTTGAAAGAAAATGTAGTTGAATTTTTCTATAATATAAAATGACAGAATTTTAACTGAAAAAAGTTTGGTCATGTTACTCGAGAAAACTACATGTTTACTAAGTCTAATGGATTGCAGAATTTTGCATTTCCTTTCCATTAAAATATTATTTCATTTACTATAACATCAAAAATAAAGATTGCCATATAAAATCCTTAACTTATTTTGTAATATATATTCTAGAGAGCTATATGTCAATATACTATCTCTAAGTTAATTTTGTAAGTAGACATATAAATTTATTCTATAAACTGCAAAACTACCTTCAGTTAATTTTTATTTTTATTTTATTTACTATTTGCTTCTTTCTTTTTTCTTTTTGGATATTTATTTATAGTTCAAATGTTATCCCCTTTCCAGGTTTCACCCCTGGAAGCTCCCTATCCCATCCTCATTGCCATACTTCTATGAGGGTGTTCCTCCACACACACACCCACTCCTGCTATACTGGAGTCTCCAGCCTTCACTCGACCAAGGGCCTCTCCTCCCATTGATGCTCAATAAGGCTATCCTCTGCTACACATGCAGCTGGAGCCATGGGTCCCTCTATGTGTACCTCTTGGTTGGTGCTTTAAACCCTGGAACCTCTGGGGTCTCTGGTTGATTGATATTAGCTGTTCTTTCTATGGAGTTGCAAGCCCCTTCAGCTCTTTCAGTCTTTCCTTTAACTCCTGCATTGGGTTCCCAATGCTCAGTCAGACATTTGGCTGTGAGCATCTGCCTCAGTATTTGTTAGGCTCTGGAAGAGCCTCTCAGGGGACAACTATATCAGACTCCTGTTGGCATGCATTTCTTGGTATCCAAAATAGTCTCTATTTATTTATTCAGCTTACACTTTTCACATTGCTGTTGGTCACCAAAGGATTTCAAGACTGGAAATCAAGCAGGTCAGGAAGCAAGAGCTGATGCAGAGGCCATGGAGGGATGCTCTTTATTGGCTTGCTTGAGTTCCAATCCGGACTTCCTTTGATGATCAACAGCAATGTGGAAAGTGTAAGCTCAATAAACCCTTTCCTCTACAGCTTGTTTCATGGACATGATGTTTGTGAAGGGATAGAAAACCTGACTAAGACAAATTGGTACCAGAATAGTGGGGTATTCCACTGAAAAACTGACCATGTTTTGGGGAGGACTGTGGAAGGACTTTGGAACTTTGGACTGGAAGATCCATTCAATGTTAAGAGCTCTATGGGATGTTGTGTAGGAGTGTGGAAGACAATGTTAAGAACAGTGCAGAAGACAGAGGCCTGGCTTGTGAAATTTCAAAGAGAAGATTAAAGACTCTTATCAGGGCTGTTGCTTATAAGGCTATCCTCTGCTACACATGCAGGATATTGAACATTTCTTTAGGTGCTTCTTGACCGTTAGTTATTCCTCAGTTAAAATTTTTTGTTTAGCACTGCACCCCATTTTTAATAGGGTTATTTGATTCTCTGGTATCTAACTTGTTGAATTCTTTGTATATATTGGATATACAATAGCCCTCTATTGGATGTAGGATTGGTAAATATCTTCTCCCAATCTGTTGGTTTTCGTTTGTCCCATTGACAATGTCTTTTGCCTAGATTACATAAAGATTAGATAAACTTTCCCATGGAGCTACTGTCATCAAGTGCTATGAATCGTTATGAGTTACAGTCACATTATCTGATGGTATTTCAGTTAGTCTTCCATACAAAGCTCAGATCCTCTGTTAACTTCCTTCCTTATGATACCCACATTTACTAATGATAAAATCACTGTATCCCCTCAAAGTGATCCTACAGTCAGTTTTAAAGTCTATTTGAAGCTGGAGAATTCATCATAGCCTAAGCTTTGTAAATAAAAATGACTTATAAATCTGAGCTGTTTTCTTAGTGACACCATATATGTTATGACACTTCACAATTTCATTCTCTTTTCAGGGAACTTATGACATTTGTACTATCTGCTTCAATTCCCACCTATTAACATAGTTCTAAAGGCATCTTCATAAAACATCTGAAAAAAGTAATGTTTTTACATTTTAAGTATAAAAATATGTTCTTTAAGTATGAAAAATATATTTCAAGTATAAAAAATACACTGAAATTCATGGAACTTGCTTAGCTCTTTGTTTTTAATCTTATAATTTAGAGAATATATCCAATTTCTCAAACATATTTATTTCAGTTATTACCTGCTCATCCTAGGCAAATGCAAAATTTTCTTTCTTGCTGTCCATATACAACAGTATTTCCCCAGCTCTAGAATCTGGTAAAGTAACAAGTTAATAGTAAGAATTATTCATGTTTCCTGACATATTTTTTCATCTATAATGCCTTTGGTAATACATAAAATAACACGCAATGGTATAATATATTCTCTTACTTATAGTACTTATTGACACATCTATTAAAGAGCATTAGTGGAATGTATTAGAGCTATTGGTTGACTTTACTGTATCATGCACAAACTTTTTCAAGGAATAATTATTTTACTCATCTCTCTCTCTATGAATATCAGACACATACAAAGTCTTTTGTGGTATATTATTTAAAGAAATGCATAACTTTGACATTTTGAGATTTAAATTACATCTTAATTTATGAAGAAATGTACATATATAATTTTATTTCATTTAATTGACACTTTATTGAGCTTGGCCCTAGGAATTAAGAAAACAGAGAAAGAATGAAAGTGATTATACAATTAAATAATACCTGTACTGAACAGTTATCCATGACTAAGAAATTACTTCAAAAGTAAGACTGAAAAGAAAAAAAAAAAAAGTAAGAGGCTTCCACACTCCTACACAACATCCCACAGAGCTCTTAATATTGAATGGATCTTCCAGTCCAAAGTAATTCTATAGTATCTGTAGGTCAGAAATTTGGAAATGGTTTATATATGTGACACTTAAGTTTCATCTGGAGATTTCACTTAAAAGATTGGCAGAGACAGTACTTGATGAAAGATTGAGGTTAATGAAACTATTTATAAAGTGTCCCCTCATCAGCTACTTAACACCTGTATGTCCCCACAGCATGGGGGATTGATCCTCCTAGATCAGAAAGAATAGAGCTAAAGCCACTTTGGCCTCATATTCTAGTCTTTGAAATGTGATTTCATTTCTGCAAATTCTTTAAGATTTACAGAATACCTCCACTAAATATTGTTTTGAAAAGCCTTTAGAAGTAAGAGTACAAAACAGAAAATTTCACTGGACTGGGAGGCGAGATGAGGTGTTGGTGTCTGGTTGTCACACACTTCATTCTCATAAAGCCTATATTCCCAAATTGTACATGTTTGGTAAATATTCTGATATAAGGGAAGAACATGCACTACTCTAGTTGACAAATGGATATTACAACAAAAACAGGCACTCAGAAACACATGCCATAATAAGATGGGTGTCATAGTGGATTAGAAATGAAAAAAAAAATTACAAAATTAAAATTTGAAAACATATATTTAAAAAACAGAAACTATCTAAAAGCTTTTTGCTTATTATGGGTCAAATGATTCATTTATAGACCAAAGTAATATATGTTCAAAGACTTGGCACAATTGTAACAAAACCTCATGGACCTCATATCAATCTCCTTATAGATGAGACACACTCATTTACTTATAAAATTCTATTTTCATTCATGCCTTTAGTGAGTTACTAACGAGACCTTTTAATGATTCATCACAATTTTACTTCAAGAGATTTAGAGAACGAAAACTGCATTTTCAATACTGTTTTTAATCGATATAATTTAAACATTTACTTGAAGTTAGAATATATACATGATAAGTCTTTTATAACACCCCAACAGATTTTGAATATGTAATTATTAATAGCTTCAAAACAGGACTAACAGCCTAAGGAAACATGTTGAAGCTTATATTGAAGGCCAGCATGGTTGTCACTGTATCAAATTACTATCTGGTACTTTGTAACATTAGATAAATACTGTGAAACCTTTAGAATAGGTTCATTCTCAAAGAAACTTTATTTCCATTAAATACATACTCTACTGACTTTAGGATGAGGATTTTAACCTAACAACTTTTATAACTTCTCACTCTCAGAATTTTTTTTTTTTTTTTTATGATTTACCATGTGTCCTACTCATGGAACACACAAAAACAACCCTGACACTAACATGAGTAGGAATTTCCTTTTACTTGTCTGTTATAGATATATCTCCCCTTTTTTGCTTTAAAATTTATAACTTGGATTATTCGGAATAATGAAGACAAATTTTAGGACACTAAATATAAATAGATTGGGAATGTATTTCAGTTTTCTTGATTCCTTCCCAAATGCAACAGCTGAAAAATATTCAAACAATATTGGGTCTATCTGTCAGTGTTGAAAATAGCAGAAGAACTTTGCCTGTTACATAATAGGATCAACAACACCATAGCTCATGAATTCCTGGGAGCTGACTAATCATGTTGAATGTATCTGCTGTTGAGTGGAAAGGCATGCTGAGAATTGAGAGGGCAAATGGAAATAAAATAGAAGAGAGTAAGGACAGACTGACCTTCATTTGTTTCTTAACACCTTGAGTGTTTAGGTGAGTTATTGGTCATGAAGTGCTATGCCATGCTTTAGAGATGCATGAAGCAGAAATCCCAGCAGAAACTAGAGACCAAGAAGGATATTGCTACACAAGCATGGCTAAGATACTGGGGAAAATGTGAAAGGATGCAAGGATGCACCCAGCACCCACCTTCAGAGGAAAGACAATTGCTGCATTAGCTCCTACAGTCTGCCTTCCCCTTTCCCAACAGTTACCTGGGAATTTCTATCTAGGGGCATTTGAGAAAATTTTAATTCTACTTTGATAATATTATAGGGGATACAACGTATACATATGGGATGTCTATATAGTTTAATCATTCAAAACAGGATGCTTTTGAGAGAAAAATGAAGTTAAAAGTAGAGAAAACTCAGGATTCAAGAAGCATCACCCCGTTGTTACGCTCATTGCTCTTACATCTCTCCTGGAAAATAAATGCCAACAGAAACTTTTAGGGAGAAAAATCAAACTAGTCTCTTAGTAACAGAGGCTAGGTTCTCATGGAAGCAACTGACTGTATGACTCAAGCTTCTAAAGAAGCTCTTACAGAAAACAGAGAGTTGGCTGATGTGCTGTTTTCTAGGGACACAAATTAGTCCACTTGATAGAAATTCCTAACCTTCAGTTGTTAACAAAGGGAAAGGTTTCACTTTAACAATAACAAATGTAAACAAATCCTCTTTGTTAAGAAATTTCTTACAGTTTTCATCTTCCTCAGTGCATGTATGCAAGACTGCCATAATTGTAGCATTTCTTGCACAAAAACAAGGTCATAATTTACTAATACTCTTATTGATAACGGGAAAGTGTTACCATACATTGGATCAGGATGTCTATTACTGTTTAGAAAATTTCCCAGATGTCCCACAAAACCTATTGATATCAAACCTAGCTTAGTGATCATTAGAAGACAATGATCTCTGAAAAGAATGTATGTTTGGCATAAGGAGGCAATCACTCATAAAATGTAGATTGAATTTGAACTCTATTAGGGGGAAATAAGATCAGTAATCTGAAAAGAAAGATGACAATGATGTGATGGTATAAGCATCAATTTCTTATGAAATTCTTGCAGACATCCCTCAATTATTTCTTTTAAATAGAGTTTCTAATGAGATGTGCCATTTATCTATTGCTTTGGAAATTAATTCCCTATTTTTTTTTCTTTTTCTTGGCACCTATCCTAGTTAAGCAGGTGTGCTGCTTATTAGGATGTTGAGATTAACAGAGTAAAATTATTTTGGGGAAATCTCCAACTTTTTCTCTCTCTCTCCATCTATCATATATTTCTATCATTCATCTATCTACTACTTACTTATCTATTTGTTTTCTACATACCTGCCTATCAATTTGCAGCTGTGCATAGGAAAGCATTTGTCTGTGGATGTATATATTCATTATATCTGTGATTACGTGATTCTATTTTAAGAAAGTTCAGGGCTTACGGTGAATATAACAATTTTTAATCTTTATAAATTGTCATGTGAATTGGGGTTTATAGAATAGCAGACATTTTGTGTGCTTCTTTTTGTAATTCAAATCTTATCTCAAAGTCCACATTTTTCATAAATATCCCAGGCTATCTGATTCTTTAGGCCACAAGGACTAAAAGGATTTGTGTTTTTACCCAGTTCCCTATGCTTAGAAGTATACCTAAGAAGAAGAGGGTTCAAAGTCCAGTCATTTTTAGATAAAAATTTAATGATCCTTCATGAAATGAAGAAATAGATAAAGAAAAATGTGTTCATCTTTAATTGGAATGAACTCTTAAACATTAGCTTGTAAAATTTCTTAATATTTGAGGATAAATATTATCCTCACCACACCATACCATACCATACCATACCATACCATACCATACCATACCATATACTGAGACTTATGTTTTGGAAGTCTAGCTGTCAAACATTATCTGGTGTTTAAATTTATGTCTTTAGTGAACTCTTTCCATATCTTTAACAAATGTGTCCATCATAATTTCTAAAATTTGTTTGTTTGTGTGTGTGTGTGTGTGTGTGTGTGTGTGTGTGTGTGTGTGTGTGTGTGTATTAACATACAAGCCACAGCATGCAATATGGAGGTCAAAAGACAACATGTGGCAGGTTTTGTCTCTCTATGAAGTAGGTTCTAGAGCTGGAGCTCAGTAGATGCCTTTGCTGCAAGTGATCTTAACTACTGAGTCATTTTATTACCTACCTTTTACTAATATGAAGTAAGTTGATGCAAGTTGTGTGTTTCAATTCTTTGTGATGTGAAATCAGTCATCACCATTAATCTACTAGGATCCTTGAAGAGCTTTCAGTCTGAAAAAACCAAATCAGAACAGCCAGGCTGTGGTGGCGCACTCCATTAATCCCAGCACTTGGGAGGCAGAGGCAGGCAGATGTCTACATTCAAGGGCAGCCTGCTCTACAGAGTGAGTTTCAGGACAGCCAGGGCTACATAGAGAAACCCTATCTCAAAACCGCACTCCCCCCAAAAGCCAAAAAAAAAAAAAATCAAAACAACATAGTGGATGCATTATGCTACTATTCTATTATGTAATATATACTACTCTACTCTCAGCAGCAGTGTGTTAGAAATTCTTCCATTTTCCCATTCACACCTCTTGCTGTCTGTGATTTCTCTGATAGCTATGCAAGTCCGTTGCAATACAATATCAGTGTAGCTTTGATTTAAATTCAATTGAATTTCTTTGATGCCTAAGAATGTTGAAAAAATTTTCATACATGTTTTGGCCATTTGTATATTATAGTCTGGTATCCACTTCATCTGCTCCTTCATTGGTGGGCGTTTTGGTGGTTATTTTTTTAATTCTTTATGTATTTACTGCTATTACTCTCCTTTCAGGTGTAGAGCTGAGAAAAGTTTTCTTCCATTTTATTTGATGTCTCTTCTTTCACTGTTTCCTTTGTTTTGTACAGATTTTTAATATTTAATCCAATCCATTTTATTAACTCTTGTGTTATTATCTTGAGCTCTTACATGTCTGTTATGTCTAACCTTACATGTTAACATGCTTTTTCTAGTGGTTTTAAAGTTTTAGGTTATTAGTGTCTTTGGTTTATGTTTTACTTTTGTTAAATTTTATATTTGTTTTTGAAATATAGCATTTGAAATATACCATTGGTTTTATTACTGCATATTTCCCTTTACATATATATTTATATACATTATGTGTACATATATATACATAAGTGTACATACATATATACACATCATTCATATATACACTTACATATATGTATATACACATTACATACATATAGTTATAATATATACATACAACACATATATTTGTACACACATATATATATATGTGTGTGTGTGTGTGTGTGTGTGTGTGTGTGTGTGTACGTGTATTTTTTTACAAAAATAATTCTTCCAATGCATGAGTATGGGAGATCTATCATCTTATCTTCTGGTATCTTTTTCTGTTTCTTCTCTAGTGTTTTTTAAATTTTGCTTGGTAAAGTTTTTACCTTTTTTCCTTAGATTTATTCTTAGGTAACACATTAGTTAACTGTGAATAGGGTGGTTTTTATTTTATTTTATTTATTAGCATGTTTGTTATTGGTGTATATTGAAGCTGTTGATTTTTTTCCTGACTTTGTCTCTTACTACTTTGTTGAAGATGTTTATTAACTCTAGGAGGCTGTTTCTCCCACCTCTTTGGTTCTGGTGTTTATCTCATTAATAGAAACCATAACTAAAACATATGTTGAGTGAAAGAGATTTAAGTCATAACTATTAACATTTACAATTTACATCTCAATAAATCAATTTTATGGTAACTATCATCCTCCCAAATATGACTGAGCAGTGAGAACATTGTTCTGAACAAGAAGTCTTCAGTTACATTTGGCATATGACCTGGTGATCAGCAAATATACAAACATTTGTGAACTGAATAATTAATGTTGGCGGTATTCTTATCATTCTTCTCCTCCCCCTCTTCCTCCTCCTCTTCTTCCTCCTCTTGCTTCTTTTTCTTGTTATTATTACTTTTATATTTTTATAATTCAGTACTTTTATATTTTTATAATTCAGTCTGCTATACCACAGTTCTCATCCCATGACTCCTCCCCCTGTCTCCAAGAGGATGTACCCTTCTCTCCCAACTCCCCAGGCCCCTGTCCAATTGCCAGGACTCCCCACTTCCTGGGGCCTCATGGCTCTCAATGTTTAGACTTGTCTTTATGCACTGAGGACATTCCAGCCAGTACTCTGTTGACAGGGGCCTTGGGAACAGCCTGGTTGGTGTCTCTGTGTCTAAGAGATATTGGAGATTCAGGTTACTTGAGACTGCTGGTCTTCCTACGGGGTTGTGCTCCTCCTTAGCTTCTTCCAGCCTTTCCCTACCTCAGTGACAGGGGTCCCTGACTTCAGTCCAAAGGTGTAAGTATCTGCTTCTGTCTCAGTCAGCTAACTGTTGGGCCTCTCAGAGAACAGCTATAATAAGCTCCTCTTTGTAAAGATACCATAGCATCAGTAATAGTTTCAGACCTTGAAGCCTCCCCTGAGATGGAAACCAAATTGGGTTTGTCACTGGATCGCCTTTCCCTCACTGTCCTCACCATTTTCATCCCTGCAGTTCCTTTAGACAGAAGTAGTTCTTTTTTGTTGTTGTCTTTCTTTCTTTCTTTCTTTCTTTCTTTCTTTCTTTCTTTCTTTCTTTCTTTCTTTCTTTCTTTCTTCTTTCTTTCTTTCTTTCTTTCTTTCTTTCTCTCTCTCTCTCTCTCTCTCTCTCTCTCTCTCTCTCTCTCTCTTTTTTTTTGGGGGGGGGGCAGGGTTTCTCTGTGTATCCCTGGCTGTCCTGGAACTCACTCTGTAGACCAGGCTGGCCTCAAACTCAGAAATATGCCTGCCTCTGTCTCCCAAGTGCTGGAATTAAAGATGTGAGCCACCACTACCTGGTCAACAGAAGCAGTTGTGGGTCAGAGATTTTGACTGTGGGATGGCAACCCCATCCCTACACTTAATGCCATGTCTTTCTACTGGTGGTGGACTCTACAAGCTCCCTCTTCCCACTATTTATCATTTCTTCTAAGAATGAGGATATCCTGAGTCCACAGAATTCACTTATGAATGTAAGTCTCTTTGAGTCCTGAGAGTTTCTCATCTCTCAGGTCTCTGGTACCATTTAGAGGATCCACCCACCTCCCACCCTTTGAGGTGCATATTTGCATTCATTCTGCTGGCCCTTAGGGCTTCTCTCCTGTCTCCTTTCCACCTCCAATACCTAATCATGTTCCCCTCCTCCGCCCAAAGCAGCTCACACCCTCTATCTGCCTTCCATGATTGTTTTCTTCTCCATCCAAGGATCATCACTTGGGCCCTTCTGCTTGTTAACTTTTCTGAGTTCTGTGGATTGTATCCTAGGTATTCTGTACTTTATTGGTTAATATTCACTTATTGGTGAGTACATACAGTGCATGTCCTTTTAGGTATGAGTTACCTCACTCAGGATGATATTTTCTAGTTCCATCCATTTGCCTGCAAAACTCAGAATATCCTCATTCTTTATAGCTGGATAGCATCCCATTGTGTAATTGAACCACATTTTCTGTATCTATTCTTCCTTTGTGAGACATCTCAGTTGTTTCCAGCTTTTAGCTATGACAGACAAGACTGCTATCAACATAGTGAAGCACGTGTCTCTGAGGTATTGTGACACACGTGTCTCTGAGGTATTATGGAGCATCTTTTGGGAATATGCCCAAAAGTGGTAGAGCTGGGTCTTCAGGTAGATCTATTTCCAGTTTTCTGAGGAACCTCCAGATTGATTTGCAGAGTGGTTGTACCACTAAGAGGGTTTAAAAAAAGAGATTTAATAGTTTTTAAGTGTAAGTTCATATCTGCTATATTAGAGATAATTTGGCTTCCTTGTTTACTATTTATATCTCTTCCAGTTTTCTTTGTCTTTGGCATAAATTCTAAGGCTGGACTTTAAATACTTTATTTAATACGAGTACAGACAGGGAGGCATGTGTGTCCTATTCTTGATTTTGAAAGATATATTTTAGATCTCTATTTCACATAATACTGGTGATAGGTTTATTGCCTAAAGGTTTTTATTACATTGAGATATGTTTGGTAATATCATTTATAACTCTATTTTATAGACTAATTTGAAGAATATTAATATTATTCCATCTTTAAATGTCTGGTAGAATTTATCATTGAATTCAGTCTATCCTGGAATATTTTTAGTTGTAAGAGTTTACTACTCAAATCTCATTGTTACTTGTAGATCTCTTGAAGCTATTTATAGCATCTTCACTTGATTTTGGTTGAGAGAAGTACCTAAAAATATAAATTTCTATTATATTTTTCCATTCTTTGGGAATACAGACTTTTAAATTATCTCTTTACATACCTCTGTTTTATTACTGTGTGTTGTAATATTTTCTCTTCTAATCTTTAATTTTATTAATTTATGGTCTTCTCTCTTATGGTTAGCTTGCATAGGTATATAATTATATTAACATTGGTAGTATTCACATTATAAAAATATATTTAAAACCATTTGCAAGATTAGACCAAAATTTTTCAATGATAAGGATTTTCCTATTCATTTTAATGTTTTGTTTCAATCCCCTTTTCCCTGACACATTTTGTTGAATACAATTTACATAGTTAAAACTGAAGTTGTTTTCTAATTTGTTCAATCATACTGAACAAGTGTTATGGTTAGTGTTCATTCACAAAGTTGAGAATTCCAAAGCTAAAGTTTAGTTTGATTAAGTGAATGCATATAAAATAGTACAGACATAGCCATTGTCAAGATATGCTAATCTAGATGTTTTAAATATGGCTCAGTAGTTAAAGGCACTTGAGAATTTGTTGCTCTTGTACAGGAACAGGAGAGTTCACTCACATTGAATGGCTCCCAATTCCCTGTAACTCTACCTTGTTGTGAATCAGACACCCTCACTTTTCAGTGTCCTTCTTCCATTCCTTTGTCCCTTTTGTTAGGATTCTACTTTCATGTCATGAGTACACATACGGTTTTATATTTCTATAAGATCTAAGCCCCACAAATGAGAGCAACTGTGATCTTAGCCTTTCATAGACAAACTTAAATTTTGTTTAATTGGAACAATGTTTTAGTTCTCTTTATGCCTGAGGAAATTAACTTTGTGTCATGCTAGCTTGGGAACAAGCAAACACAAAACTATAAAACTACAAATATTTGGTTTTTTTTCTTTGTTTGCATATGCTACAAAAGCACTTTATTTGATGTATAGCAAAGGTACAGAAGGTATCGAGTTGATGGTCATAGCAGACATTACTATAATCAGAAGTAGTGTCAGCACAGAACGACAGAAGGGTTTGAATACAAATTCATATGACCCAGGAACCTTCAAAGCTGAAGATCCAAAGGCCCATTAAAACAAAATCTCATGTTTTGCTATCTTGACAAAAGGCCATCCTTTTCAAAAGGTGTTAGAAGGAAGGGAACCAAGCTAGCAACAAAAACTGGGAAAGGCAACAGGCAGGGCACTTCCATTTATTTCTGATTCTCTATATCACTTTTTTTCCTTTGAGATGATGAAATCATCTATAATAAAAGTCTGTGTCTTTCTATCAGACAAGGGGAGTTGTATATGACCAATGCTCACATACCTAGGTAGGAGATGACAGTAATATTTATAGGGAGTTTTTGCAAAAGCTTTCTTTAGAGACAATTTCTAGTTTGTCTGACCCACCCTGCAGAGAGGGATGCTAGTTTGTAAAGAATCCTTACTTGAGCAAAATAGAGCAGGAGAAAGAATAGCAATTTAAAGTATTCCAAAATACCATACTTTGGAGTATGATTTTTCTGAGTGTCAATAGTTGTATCCTGCCTTGAATTTCCCAAAATGATGAGCTGTAAAACGTAAGATACCTTACATTTTTTAGTAAAAATCTCATATGTTTACCTGCTTTTTATAAAAGTATAATATATTCCCTGGTGTTTATGACATGAGTAAAGGAACTCAACCTTTGTTTATGACTTTGAAATATAGTAAGCCCTTTATTTGGACTGGGTCTAGATATAGTTAGCTGGTCAATTTTAGGCTTAAATATTTGCAGCATAGTTTGCTGCAAGTGGAAAGTCATGCTGAAATGCACTTTTATTTGCATTTTTATTTGCCCATGGCAAGGTTCCGCATTGCTTCAAAAGTATCAGTTGAGTGATAACAGAGGGTCATTGAATTTTCATTTCAGCACACATTTCTAAATGGCTGAATTTAAGAGTAAAGGTACCTAGGAAATATAAAACTGAAAGAGTTTTAAATAGAGTGGTAAAAGACAAATGTCTCCTATATTAAAATAATTATTTTTTATTTAATTTCTAAGCTTCTTCCTATAAATTTGAATATGTATATGTCATAACAAATTAAAGTAAATAGAGGACATGAACAGAAGAGAAGTGAATAGGCTTGCAACAATGCTTTGGGTTTTGTTTTGTTTTGTTTTGTCTTATTTTGTTTAGCCTTGTGTACATTTTTTTACTTCTTAGGGTGTAATTATGTAGTTTTGACCTAAGGGCCTTATGTTTTATAATTAAAAATATATAAGTAATAGTCACTAACATTTGTATTCATATTCAAATGAATCAATTTACATAATATTGTCTTTATAAGCACAGAAAAACAATGAATTTCAATGTTTTTCAGTTATGATCTTGCCCCTGCCTTTAATGCAACATACTTCAGTGACAAGCATAGTGAAAAAATATATAAAACATCTGTCACTCTTTCTATTATAAGTAGTAATTTTGACATTGTGGATAAATTTGCAACCCAATACAATGAGAACAAACATGAAATTGGTCTGATCAAGGGTCAACATAGTTAACACAAGAGAAAGTGCTGTGAACATTAAAAACAAAGATGACAAATCCAGTGTTCAAAAGTTGTTTTAGAAATACACGAGGATGTAGCTTGTTGGTGTTTCTTGTTGTATGGTTCTATTTCTCTAAAACCTTCGAGGATGTGACACCTTGGTGCAGAAATGCCTTTCCTAAGTGTATAAGCTTTAAAATATAATAAATATAAGTTATTCTGTCTCTGTTTCTCTGGCTATCTCTGTCTTTCTCTCTCTCTCTCTCTCTCTCTCTCTCTCTCTCTCTCTCTCTCTCTGTCTCTCATTATTTCACCTGTTTCTCTTATATATATAAATAAATAACCTCCAGTTTTGGTGTGCCTAAACTCTTGGTGTCTCACAGCTATCCCATCAATAAAGTTTGAGGGTATCCAACATTTTCCCTTTATCTCCAAGGACACTAGGCATTCAAGTCATGAACCTCCATGTATATAGACAAAATCTCATACTCATAAAATACAAAAAGTTTTCAAAAAATCAGTAGAATATAAAATCCAAATGGGTTAAGTTTCTGTATCTATGTACATAAGGATCTGGGAAAAAGACTTAATACCCATGATTTGTGTTTGAATATTTGATATATTAGATTAAAAAGGAGATGGGGTTTTTAGGAGATAGGAAAAAATCTAAAATTGGTAAATGTTGAAGTTCACTGGAATGCAGAACAATCATATTACTTGTTGTCACTTTCAACAGATAGAAATAGATATTTAAGAGTTCTTTCTCTTGCCTAGTTTGGGCATGGCGTGAGAGAAAGAAAGCAAATGCCAAGTCTGAAATGTAGGAAGCAAGCATAGGAGTGAATTTTTTGACGTTAGAAGGTCATTACAGTGGATACTTATGAGACAAGTTGATGTATCAGTGAGATAAATACTCTACCCCAAGTGAATATTACAGTGGATACTTATGAGACAAGTTGATGTATCAGTGAGATAAATACTCTACCCCAAGTGAATAATTTTAATTATGAAGGTAAAATGTTCCCTAAGTCTTGGATTCTTGAAAAATCTTTTTTTTTTTTTTTTACAGTCCAGTCACTATCTTTCTCCCAGTCCAGCCTCTGACTGTTCCTTATCCCATACCTTCCCTGTTTCTGAGAGGATTAAAAAAAAAAAAAAAAGAAAAGAAAAGGAAAAAGAAAAAGAAAAAGAAAAAGACAGAGAAAAGATAGTCATTGCAGTTCCAGTATTATTCTGAATACATATTGTTACTGATCTCTTGGCTTTCATGCTTGACAAAAATTACTGCTCCACCACATATTTCATTGGCTTCTCCTATTCCTGGATAAAATGCTAATGGAGAGAGAGACAGAAACTTATTCTGAAAATGATCACCATCACAATCATGTAGATGTCGGGGTGGTTCTGATGGTAAGGTCCTGTTTCTTAATTGGTTCTTGAGTTGTCAGTAAAGAAGCTGTGGACCAATTGCTGGGTGGAAGAAAAGAGGCAGGAATTTCTACAGGCATGAGATTGGAAGTGTTTAGCAGGGACTAGATGTATGTGAGCAACTAAAGTTTAGGTAGGAGGTGCAGAGCTAAGATTATTGATAAGGGCACACTAGCCAGAGGAGTTTAATAATGTCCACCAATTGTTCAAGAAGGTAAGTTGAAAATCAATAATGTGTATGTCTGTGTCTTTTATCTTTGGACTCAAGGGAAGCTGGGTGGGGACTGGTAGGATGTCTTGTTTTTGGAGATTAGGCAGATTAGCTAAAGCTATATGCAACTTGCAAACTTGAAGGTCTTATAAGAGGAGCAAATTAGAGTTTATGGTCATGAATTTCATCTCATCCCTTGTAAGCTGAAATTGCCTTTTCCCAACTTTCTTCCCTCTAGTTGTCATGCAGACATCTAAACCTCTCATAGACTTTGTGAATTATATAAAATCAATTTCAAACAGGACAACCCTTATCTTTGATGCATGGTCATCTTGCTTTTCTACTCAAACCTCAAATGATATTCTGGCAAACTAAATGATTATATAAAATATTCAATCTACTTTTGTCTGTATTTCAAAATTGCCTTGATATTTGATTATTTTAGCATATAGGATTCATTTTTATTTTTTTGTGTTTTTAAGTCTAGTCTCTTTTGAACATATTTTTCATCTACTGTTTTCTCTTTTTGTCATATTATTCTTTTAATTACATATTTGCTTTCTATATTAATCACAAATTCCTCTAATCTAGTCACAGTGTTTTATTAGTAATGCCTTGCCACCTGATATCAAAATGAGAAGATTGAGTAAAACATAAGAGAATGTATAATTTATATATGATATATAAATAACACTAGATTCTGCCTAATAATCTATCATCCTCCATTGTAGACTAGTGAATTCTTAGGCAGAGAAGCAAAATGTATTTTGTTATCGGAGTATTGCTACTGCCATTGTCATAGTTAGGGTAACTATTGGTGTAATGAAACACCTTGGCCAAAATCAAGTAGGGGAAGAAAGGGTTTATTTGTCTTATATTTCTACACATTAGTTCATCAATGAAGAAAGTCAGGGCAAGAATTTAAAGAGGGCTAGAACCTGGAAGCAGGGGCTGATGCATAAGCCATTTAGGGGTGCTGCTTATTCCCTCACAAATTCACTATTCCCTCACAAATTCATAACTTCTTCATTAGTTGTTATTATACACACAGTCACATTCACACACGCACTCAAATAGGTATATATAAATACAGCTTGCTTAGTACATTCGGTGTTGCTTGTATGTGTATATGTTTAGGGCAGACCAGTTGAGATTGGATAGCCCATCAGGGGGCTTGTTCCTAGTGTTGACTGATTCTTCCACTCCCAGCTGGCATCAGTTGCCCACAGCTATTCATCTCCTGCCTTATAAAATTTCCCTCATGCAACTGTGCTGTTTCTGTCCAGATATTGTTTATAGAACAATACTCTTAAAATTTAATGGTTTTGGCTTCTTTATCTTAGATAGAAGGCAACCTGGTTCTCTGGTTTTTGTTTGTTTACAGCCTTTCTATCCACTCTTTTCCAAACAGTTCTCTGAGCCATATGTGTAGATGCTATATGAATTTTGACCAGTTGCTGAGTTCTGTAATACTATCTATTGATGCACAAAATGTTTTTTTAATGAGGTTTAAGAATTTCACATATTTGTAGATATAAAAATAAGTATTTAGTATGCAGTCAGGGATATACTGGTTTAGGAAATTGGAAGTTTAGGGCTCCTCTAAGTTCAAACACCTTGCCAGTGAGAAGTAACTGGCTAATCTCTTGAGACAGGCATCATCTAAACTGGTCCTTCATTTAAATCAGACCTCTGTTTTTGTACCTCAGGATACAAATGGTACTCCATAACATTTTAGAATATCTTGCCATTTTGGTCCTTGTTCTGGTTCCTTGGAAATATAGTTTACATAAGGTTATAGCCATTTTTAAATAAAGCCTTTTGTTGTATTGATCCTTTGATTTTTTGAGTTCTTTCTATATTCTGGATATTAATTTTTATCAGATGTTTAACTATCAAGAATTCTCTTTCAATCTATTGATTATTTCTTTTGATATACAAAAATGATTAGAGTTTTATGTGGTCTCATTTGTCAATCAATGACACTGATTCCTGAGTGAATGAACACTTTCCAAAAACTCCTTTCCTGCACATATATTTTGTTGGGTGCTGCGTATGTACTCTGCTCAATGTTTCAGCATTTCAGATTTCACATTGAGGTCTTTGATCCATTTGAATTTTTGATCATGGTAATAGATATTGTTATAGTTTCATTCTTGAGTATGTAGTGTTCGCAGTATCATTTATCAAAGATGCTGGCTTTTTTCTAGTGTGCTTTTCTGGCATTTTTGTTTTCAAATTTCAGGTGGTTGTAGTTAAATGTAGTCATCTTTAGATTTTCTATTTTGGTCTATTGATTGACATGCATGTCTTTGTGATATTACCTTACTGATTTTATTACTATCATTTTCAGATATATATCTGTTACAGTAATCACCCTCCCACCTGCAAACTTGTAGCTCAGGATTTTCTTGCCTATTTGAAGTATCCTGTGGTTCCATTCCAGTCTTAGGATGCCATTTCCTACTGCAGTGAAAAGTATTGTGGGTATTTTGATTGGAATTGCATTAAAATTCTAAAGTACTCTTGATAGGATAATTTTGTCACAATAATACTTTTGCCAATATCTGACTATGTCTTCCACACTTTCTTTCTTCAGAGACTTAAAAGTTTTAACTATAGAAGTCTTTTATCTGCTTGGTTAAGTTTACTGTTAAATTTTCTTAAAGGTAATTAGTAATCAGAGTGTACCAATGGTCTCTTTCTCTTAAATGTTCCATATTTGCCATGATGGTTGCATGTTTCTTTAGTGTTCATGCTCTGTTTTTAATTATTACAATATTTTTTGCTTAAATAGTTGAATTAGCATACTCTATCTTTAATCATTGGTGTTCTCTCCTCTCCTTGATTCTTCTACCGGTAAGCCTGTTTTCTAAGCCACCAGCTGAGTTTTCCATCCACTGTCATCTCAAGTTCTCTTCAATAGTTCTATCTATTGACTGATATCAATTTTGATATTCTGATTTGTCTTTGACTTTTCATTTAACCATATATTTGTCTTTTCTTATACAGGACTCGTGCTATCATCTTTAAGTTCATTGAACTGAATTCCTTAAATTATTTTATGAAGCTTATGACTCTTATGAAGTTATCTGCTTTATCTTTGGATACTTCTAGACAATTTTTAAAGAACATGTCTTTAAGACTTTATGAGGAGGCATCCTGTGTTGTTTATTCATTTTGCTTGTGATTTTGTGACCTGGTCCTTGTGTGGTTTATGTGGGATTAGAATCTACTTTAGTACAAGCTTGTGAAGGATTTGTGCAATAACAGATAGGCATTGGAGTTTGAAGATGAGACTTGATTTTTAGACATTTCATCAAAGAAAGATAGTTAAGTTTCTAAAGCTAGGCTTTGGGATTCAGAGTTCAGACTCCCTCTGAGTGTTGTAGGAGTGGGTGCAGAGCCAGCACCCAATGTCTGCTCCAGACACAGCACTTATTTCCTTTCAATCTGAGCACTCTGTACAACATTTTTAGATGATATAATGTAGCTACACATGAATGTAACAAAATAAAAGAGAAGGAATGGAGACACAAGGGTAATCACTAATTTACATAATTTTTCTGATTTTTACATTTTACAAACTTAGGTATGTTGTGCAGTCTTTGTGCTCTGCATCCCCTCTCAGTACTGTTTTATATGTATTTATATACTAATATGATAATTTCATAATATACACCAATATATGTAATGTATTTATATACTACTTTATATATACACTAGAGCAGAATATATTTTACATATTTGAACAAAATATTAGCCTAGAGATATTTATAGTCTGGGAAACAAATTTCCTTAGGTTCTCTGGTAATGATGGCTGAAGTTTTCCTTCTGTCTCCATGTCTTTTAGCAAGCTCCATTGCCAAGATTGGCTCAGATCCTCTAAAACTAGTGAACGATGTTGTGGAGGAAACGACAGACTGGATATATGGCTTCTTCTCTTTGCTCTCTGACATCATCTCGTCTGAAGGTGATGAAGATGATGAGGATGCAGATGAAGACACTGATAAAGGTACCGAAAATACAAAGTTGTATCTGTCATATATAGAGTTTTATACAGTTGTATCTAAGAGTTACAACTGGCTATTGGACACTCTTGACACTGACTTGCTGAGGGTTCAGACCTAATGAGCAAGTGAACAGACTAAACTAAAATGAGGATACTTATTAGTACAAAAATCACTTGAATAAGTTTCCTAAATAGGGTGAATTGCTTTCTGTCTGGCTTTAGTCCTATAGTTTATCTGCCACGTGGAAAAGCTATCAAAACTAAGTGAAGTTTTTAGAGTGGCATTATAGCAGAAATTCTTAATATAAATGCTTATAAAATTACAAAAGTTTACCTATTTACATAGTTATTTGATACAGAGTAGCTATTTTTCAAATTCATCTCTAGGAGTATTGAAACAAAAACATTAAAACTAACAATCATGTGTTTGTACATATAAGCCACATTAATAGTAGAGTAGTAATAACTAATCATAAAAAGCCTTGTTAAAGCATATATTGATGGAATCAAATGAAGACATAAAATGGAAAGATACATTTTAAGTATTATATAAGTTAGCAGCTCATGTTTAAATGAATAAAAGTAAATGGAAGAACGAGCTGCATATAAATTGGCATTTAGAGGGTTTATAAAGCCTAGCGATCCAGTTTGTTATATAATTAACTTGAAATGTAAATGAAGAAACTCTCTAATAAAAAATAATGGTCAGTAATGGTGATGATTATCCACTCAGTCTTATCCAACAGAACAATTTTGACTATTAAAACCCCTTTTATGACTATTTTGGAAATTGATTTCTGATTTGGCCCTGTAAGAAGTCAAAACAAACAGAAAATTGAAATTAATATGATGTTAAACTATAATGCAGTAACTTGGAGTACTGCAACAAATTTATTGAACTTGTAAAATGAAATCATCTTAAGTGAATATATATAAACAGGGCATGTACTGTGAAAGTTCCATAGCAAAGTAAAGAAAGAATGATGATAACAAAAAGCAGTAACTTGGAAAAAATTAGTACAACATGAGTAAATAGCAAATTTCCACTAGAGGTTATGCTAATTTGCTTTTTTTTCCCTCTTGGTTTAGGAGAAATAGAAGAACCTCCATTAAAAAGGAAAGGTTAGTTTGATTCACTTTTCAACATTTTCTTTCCTTTTCTATAATACTGATTTTGAGCATAACTTAGGTGTCTTTCATTTGTACTGTCAGTTAACATGTTTCAAAAAAAGTTTGTTTTAACAATGAGAGTGTGAAAAGCTTATGATCAGAAAGACCTACTGCACCTCTTCTAGTGAGCTGATCTAACTATCTTTCAGTTGCATTTTTATTGAAGGGCTTTGGCACTCCTTTTGTGTACCTCTGTCTATAAACAGACCAATGTGAGTTGGGATTTTTTTCCATGACAGAATTCTGTGGCTGTGAAAAGAGTCCAGAAGTTGATGATGTCCATTATATTTATTTTAATTTTATTAGATTTACTGAGTTTAAACATTAAATCTCTTTGTATGTCTGATTTTATTTGTATCTCTGGTGATGACAATGATACATAATAGCCATTGGAGTATGGAATATATAATCTCAGGGGCAAAGTCATATCACTAAGTGTATGTATTGGTCATTCCCATAAAACAACATTGCCTAGGGTATGTTGATATGGTATAGAATGCTCTCTTGTAGTGAAAGCTATGGATTCTGGCGAGTAATCTTAGTTGGGGAATAGTATGCTTTGTGGAAATTTTGTATATCTTTGGATCAAGTGCCTAAAGGATCAAAGATTTTTACAACCAAGGATATCAAACACCTCTGGAAATGTTGAGGAAACTCAAAACTACAAACCTAAGTACACTTGGTGTGAGCAAAAACTAGTGAGTGTTTGATTCTACTGTGATGGTTAAGTTGCTCATTTACATGTCTATTAGAGTACTCTTTGGTTATCTAATCAGGGTCAGTTACATTCCAAAGACCAGGTATTCCGCGCTGACCCCCACCAGTAGGAATGAGACGCAGGACAACCGGCTTCCTTCTCTAGGCGGTTTACTCAGGATTCTTGATGAATTTACAGCTTTTGGAAAGTGGCCTGAACCCCACCAAGAGCAGCCATATAAACCCTGTCCTGGCCAATAGTAGGATGCCACATGGCTCCTGCTCATATGCCAGGTGAAGTTGGGCGTAAGATCAGGCCACTGCTGACACAGCCTTATGCCATATTAGGAGCTGTCCACGACAGTAAGGCTGAGGCGGTTGGTGCCATCTTTTTTAATTTTTTTTTTTTTTTTTTGGTTTTTCGAGACAGGGTTTCTCTGTATAGCCCTGGCTGTCTTGGAGCTCACTTTGTAGACCAGGCTGGCCTCGAACTCAGAAATCCGCCTGTTTCTGCCTCCCAAGTGCTGGGATTAAAGGCGTGCGCCACCACCACCCGGCGCCATCTTTAAGGCGCGGCAGCAAGGCTCTCCACAACCAGGATGGATTCAACAATGGGATTGAATGTAGTCAATACAACCAACCCATATTTAGTTGTGGCTGAGCAGGCTGAGCAGGCTGAGCAGGCTGAGCAGGCTGAGCAGGCTGAGCAGGCTGAGCAGGCTGAGCAGTTTCTCCTACTAGTGGAGAAAAATTTTTAAGTTTTGATTAATACCATAACAAACAAGAATTGAATGGATGAGTTTCTGGTGTAGCAAAACCATCCTGAAGCAAACGTGTTTATGAAATGTTATAGGGAGAAAGGAAGTTATTCTGACCTGAAAAGGGAGCATGAGTTTTGAAAAATTCCAATCAGAATTTAGTTATCAAGTTCAGGCTTCAAAATTGATTGGGATGTATACTTCCTCAGGTCATAAGTGTGGTCTTTTCAAGGCTCATATTTAATAACTATTGAATAGTCAAAATTCATGCTAATAAGCTATTAATAATAAGAAAATTATAGGTCATATACATGCCCATTTTAATTGTAAGTGGAAAGAAAAATCAATTGGAAAAGTTATCCTTAGGAGAAAGGCAAGTCTGTAGGAATACCAGCAGTCTCAATTAATCTGAACACCTGAGATCTCACAAACACTGGACTACCACATAGACAGCATACACCAGCTGATGTGAGGCTCCCAACACACATACAGTAGAGGACTGCCAGGTCTGTGTTCATTCAGAGACGATGCACCTAACACTCAAGAGACTGGAGGCCCCAGGGAGTTTAGAGGTCATGTATGGTGGAGGATGGGGGCATCCATATGGAGACAGGATGAGGTGGGGAGGAGATGTGGTATGTTGAAATGTCAGAGGATGGATGGGGGTCAGGGACTGAATTGTGGAGTGTAAAACATAAATAAAATAAAATTATAAGAAAGAAATTAAACAACAAAATATATTATAAGGTCATATTCTTCCCATTTAAAATAATATTCACTTTTTAGTAAAATGTCTCTTCTTTCTAATTTGACTTCACTTGTGATTGTTTTAAAACAATCGTTTGTGAAATGATCAGCTTGCATCAAAGAACCATTAAGTTGTTTAAGTATCTTTCCTCTCATTGCTGCAACTACAAAAATCTGCCTAGTAATTGTTTAGTATATACTTCCAAACATAGGTAAAGCCTCAGTCAAGACAATCTAAGGGATTGTATACCATATTTACTAACATTTTAAAGAATTCCATATTCAAGATGTGGAAGATAGTAATTGACTTTAGATTCAGAAGTTGTTTGGTAACTTTGACTGATAATCTTCCTGATGTGAGCCATCATCATCATCATTATCATCATCATCCTTTGGTTGATATGTTGTTATCTTTTTAAATAATTATTTTATTTTATTTATATTCCAAATGTTGCCCCGTACCAGTACCCATTCCCAGAGTTCTTCACCCACTTTCCCCTTCCCTAGGCCTCTGAAAGGGTACTCTCTCTGTTCCTCCTCCCTATCATGCCCTTTCCCAAGAACATCTAGTCTCTACAGGATTAGGTACATTCTCTCCCACTGAGGCCAGACAAAGAAGACCTCTGCTATATATGTGCCAGGTCCCTCAGACCAGGCCATATATTCTCTTTTGTTGATGGCATAGTCTCTAAAAGTTCCCAGGGGTCCAGGTTAGGGATTCTATTGGGTTGTCATCCCCTTCAGCTCATTCAGTCCTTCCACATTTCTACCATAGAGAACCCTGACCTCAGTCCATTGGTTGGCTGCAAGTATATGAATCTGTCTCAGTCAGTTGGTGGTAAAGCCTCCCAGAGGACAGCTTTGCTAAGCTCCTGTCTGCAAGCAAAACAGCATCTTCAATAGTATCATGGTTTGGTGCTCATTAAAGGCAGGTTAAACGAACGAACATGCTGAATAAACAGAAGGATATCAGTAAGTTTTAGGTAATCTTAAATTATACTATGAATTAAACTGTGAGAACCAGGAAAAGTTTAGATCTCTTCTAATGTAAGAGATATTTTCATATAATTGTATTGTCATGCCTCTTTATGTACCCACCATCCCTGTCTCTGCCTCTCTCTCTATGCCTCAAGTAATCCATTGAATTACATTTGTCCTTTTTTTTCTATTTTAATTGGCTGTTAATAAAGACACATCTAGCCTGTATGTTCCTTGGCATTTTTAACTAAGAACCTTTCTCATTAGAGTATTTCTTTCTCTTTCTTTCCTTCCTTCCTTCTCTTTCTCTTTTTCTGTCTCTGTCTCTGTCTCTGTGTCTTTGTCTCTATGTCTTTCTCTGTGTGTGTTTCTGTCTCTCTGTCTCTCTAAGTCAGTCTCTCTCTCTCTCTAACTCTCTCTCTCTCTCTCTCTCTCCTTTTTTATTATGTAGTTATCAAAAAAAAATTTACCTATGGGAGCCAAATAGCTAACTTTTCGGGCCCTTGATTCTCTAGAACTGTTGTTCTGTTCAGCAGTTTTCTCACTCAGGGGTGTGAACTGTGGATATGGTCACACTTTGCTAGGAGCATGCAATTTCAGAGAGCTATAAAAGGAATCAGTGCCATGCATATACTTTCTTAAAACTTGTCAATCTGAAAATATAATAATGTTTTTATTAGCAAAATATCAATTTTACATGATAAATATTTTTTGTATATTTTCAGTGCTGAGAGTAGAGACATACACGACTACGCCCAGTTGCTTGTGTCAAAAAAAAGATCAAAAAATTGAATATTGATTGGGTTTGTCTCATTTTTGTAACATATTGAGAAAGTAAAATTACCATAGTTGATCCATATGACTATAACATTTGTATATCAGTGTCCCATTTCTATATGAATTACAAGAATATTGCTCTCTCATTTCTCTAAATGTTTTAATTAAAACATTTCTAATTACAAACAAAATAAAATTATATATATGCATATTTTCACAAGATAAAAAATTAATTTCAGCAATAATTTTATTGGTAAAAATATCTTTACCCATTAGCTAACATGGAAAATATTTCTAATGACTGATCATCAACTCTAAAATTAAAATAAATATAATTAAAGCATATTAAATAACACAAGAGAACATACAATAGTATTAAAATTCACAATATATTTATTTCCATTGCTGAGCCTATTATAGAAGGTTCAATTGTGGGAAAGCATTAATCATATCTGATAGACAAATGTAGAGACTAATAAAGTTTCCTTGTTTTCCAAATACTCAATAAATGATTCTGGGGTCAAACCCACAAATACATTGAAAATCATGTGCAGTTACTTTACTTAGAGATGATTAATTTCTTAGCCAGGGTTTTAAACATATAGCTATAATCCTGGCTCTCTGGTGTTGAGGAAATGTTCAGTTCTAACCTACTCTGTTTTTGAGACAGAGAGATATTGTCTCAAAAACTAAGATAAATAATTACATAAAATTATTGTTATTTTTAATGTCATCTTGATTATGCTAGGAAAGAGATCAAAATGCAATGAAATAGCTGGGCGTGGTGGCGCATACCTTTAATCCCAGCACTTGAGAGGCAGAGGCAGGTCATTTTTGAGTTCGAGGACAGCCTGTTCTACAGAGTAAGTTCCAGGACAGCCAGGGCTACACAGAGAAACCCTGTCTCAAAAAAAAAAAAAAAAAAAAAAAAAAGCAATGAAATAGAAATAATTTGTTATATGCATAAATGTCTATGGATATTTATGGATTAAATATGAAGACATATATAAGATTATAGGCATATAAACTTAGATGCACATAGGATTCTTTTTTATATTTTTAATTAGGTATTTATTTACTTTTCAAATGTTATCTCCCCCCTTCCCCTGCTCCCCAAACCTCCCACTCACATTCCTGGTCCAGACAGTCCCCTATAATGGGACATAGAACCATTATAGGACCTAGGGCCTCTCCTATCATCGATGACTGACTAGGCCATCCTCTGCTACATATATAGGTAGAGCCACAAGTTCAATCATGGGTTTTCTTTGACTGGTGGTTTAGTTCCAAGGAGCCCTGGAGGTACTAGTTAGTTCATCTTAATGTTCCTCCTATGGGGCATCAAACCCGTTCAGCTCCTTAGGTACTTTCTTTAGTTCCTGCATTGGGGACCTTGTGCTCTATGCAATGGGTGATTGGAGCATCCACTTCTGTATTTGCCAGGCACTAGTAGAGCCCCTCAGGAGACAGCTATATCAGGCTCCTGTCAGCAAGCTGTTTTTGGCATCTTCCATACATTCTGGGTTTGGTGGTTGTTTATGGGATTGATCCCCAAGTGGGGCCTTCTTTGGATGATCATTTCTTCAGTCTCTGCTTGGAACTTTTTCTCTGGAACTCCTTCCATGGGTATTTTGTTCCCCCTTCTAAAAAGGATTCTGACATTCTGGGATAATATCCACTTATCAGTGAGTGCATATAATGTGTGTTCTTTTGTGATTGGGTTGCCTCACTCGGGATGATATCCTCCAGACACATCAATTTTTCTAAGAATTTCATAATTTCATTGTTTTTAATAGCTGAGTAGTACTCCATTGTGTAAATGTACCACATTTTCTGTATCCATTCCTCTGTTGAAGGACATCTGGGTTCTTTCCAGCTTCTGGCTATTATAAATAAGGATTCTATGAACACAGTGGAGCATCTGTCCTTACTACATGTTGGAGCATTTTCTGGATATATGCCCAGGAGTAGTATTGCTGGATATTTCAGAAGAATTATGTACAATTTTTTTTGAGGAACTGCCAAACAGAATTCCAGAGTCATTGTACCAGCTTGCAGTCCCACCAGCAAGGGAGGAGTGGTCCTCTTTTTCAACATCCTCAACAGTATCTGCTGTCACCTGAGTTTTTATCTTATTTTGACTGATGTGAGGTGAAATCTCAGGGTTGTTTTGATTTGCATTTCCCTGATGATTAAGGATGTTGAACATTTTTTTTAGGTGCTTCTCAGCCACTCAGTATTCCTCAGTTGAGAATTCTTTGTTTAGCTCTGTACCCCATTTTTAATAGGATTGTTTGGTTTTCTGGAGTCCAATTTCTTAAGTTCTTTATATATGTATTGGCTATTAGCCCCTTTCAGACTTAGGGTTAGTAAAGATCTATTGGTTACCTTTTGGTCTTATTGATGGTGATCTTTGCCTTACAGAAGCTTTGTAATTTTATGAGATCACATTTGTCGATTCCTGATCTTAAGCACAAGCCCTTGGTGTTCTGTTCAGGAATTTTTCCCCTGTGCCCATATCTTTGAGGCACTTCCCCCGTTCTTCTCTATAAGATTCACTTTGTCTGGTATTATGTGGAGTTCTTTGATCCACTTAGACTTGAGGTTTGTACAAGGAGATAAGAATGGATCAATTCACATTCATCTATATACCAACTGCCAGTTGAGCCAGCACAATTTGTTAAAAATGCTGTCTTCATTCCACTTGATGGTTTTAGCTCCTTTGTCAAAGATCAAGTGACCATAGGTGTGTGGGTTCATTTCTGGGTCTTCAATTCTGTTCCATTGATATACCTGTCCGTCACTGTACCAGTACCATGCAGGTTTTATCACAATTGCTCTGTAGTATAGCTTGAAGTCAGGCATGGTGAATCCACCAGAGGGTCTTTATTGTTGAGAATAGTTTTTGATGTCCTAGGATTTTTGTTATTCAAAATGAATTTGCAATTTGCCCTTTCTAACTCTGTGAAGAATTGAGTTGGAATTTTGATGGGGATTTCACTGACTCTGTAGATTGCTTTTGGCAAGATAGCCATTTTTACTATATTAGTCATGCCAATCCATGAGCATGGGAGATCTTTCCATCTTCTGAGATCTTCTTTAATTTCTTTCTTCAGAGACTTGAAATTCTTATCATACCGATCTTTCACTTCCTTAGTTAGAATCACACCAAGGCATTTTATATTATTTGTGACTTCTGTGTTGTTTTCCTAATTTCTTTCTCAGCCTGTTTATCTTTGTTAAAGACAAAAAGCCACTGATTTACTTTTGTTAATTTTATATCCAGCTACTTTGCTGAAGTTGTTTATCAGGTTTAAGAGTTCTCTGGTGAACTTTTTGGGGTCACTTATATATACTATCATATCATCTGCAAATAGTGATATTTTGACTTCTTCCTTTCCAATTTGTATTCTTTGATCTCCTTTTGTTGTCTAATTGCTCTGTCTAGGACTTCAAGTACTATACCATGTACATAGGGAGAGAGTGGGCAGCCTTGTCGAGTCCCTGACTTTAGAGGGATTGCTAGTTTCTCTCCATTTACTTTGATGTTGACTACTGGTTTTCTGTAGATTGCTTTTATCATGTTTAGGTAAGGGCCTTGAATTCCTGATCTTTTCAAGACTTTTATCATGAATGGGTGTTGGATTTTGTCAAATGCTTTCTCAGTATCTAATGAGATGAGCATGTGATTTTTTTCTTTAAGTTTGTTTATATAGTGGAAAACGGTGGTAGATTTCTGCATATTGAACCACCTTGCATTCCTGAGATGAAGCCTACTTGAATATGATGGATGATCATTTTGAAGTGTTCTTTGATTCGGTTTGCAAGAATTTTATTGAGTATTTTTTCATTGATATTCATAAGGGAAATTGGTCTAAAGTTCTCTTTCTTTGTTGTGTTTTTGTGTGGATTATTTATCAGAGTAATCTTGGTTTCATATAATGAATTGGGTAGAGTTCCTTTTGTTTCTATTTTGTGGAATAGTTTGATGAGTATTGGAATATAGGTCTTCTTTGAAGGTCTGATAGAACTCTATCCTAAACCCATTGGGTCCTGGGCTATTTTTTGTTTTTTGTTTTTTTTTGTTTTTGTTTTCCCTTTGGTTGGGAGACTATTAATGACTGCTTCTCTTTCTTTAGGGGATATGGCACTGTTTAGATCATTAATCTGATCTTGATTTAACTTTGGTACCTGGTATCTGTCTAGAAAAATTGTCCATTTCATCCAGGTTTTCAAGTTTTTTTGTGTATAGCTTTTGTAATAGGATCTAGTGTTTTTTTGTTTTCTTTTTTTCTCAGATTCTGTTGTTATATCTTCCTTTTCATTTCTGATTTTGTTAATTAAGATACTGTCCCAGTGCTCTCCAGTTAGTGTGGCTAAGGGTTTATCTATCTTGTTGATTTTCTCAAAGAACCAGCTCCTGGTTTGGTTGATTTTTTTTTTTTTTTTTTTTTTTTTTTTTTTTTTTTTTTTTTTTTTTTTTTTTTTTTTTTTTTTTTTTTTTTTTTTTTTTTTTTTTTTTTTTTTTTTTTTTTTTTTTTTTTTTTTTTTTTTTTTTTTTTTTTTTTTTTTTTTTTTTTTTTTTTTTTTTTTTTTTTTTTTGTATACTTCTTTTTGTTTCTGCTTGGTTGATTTCAGCCCTGAGTTTGATTTTTTCCTGCCTTACACTCCTCTCTGGTGAATTTGCTTCCTTATGTTCTAGAGCTTTCAGGTGTGCTGTTTAGCTGCTAGTGTATGCTCTCTCCAGTTTCTTTTTGGAGGCACTCAGAGCTATGAGTTTTCCTCTTAAGACTGCTTTCATTGTATCCCATACGTTTGGATATGTTGTGGCTTCATTTTTATTAAACTCTAAAAAGTCTCCAATTTCTTTCTTTATTTCTCTCTTGATCAAGTTTTCATTGAGAAGAGTGTTGTTCGGCTCCCACATGAATGTTGGCTTTCTATTATTTATATTGTTATTGAATTTCAGCCTTAGTCTGTAGTGATCTGAAAGGGTGCATGGGATTATTTCAATATTTTTGTATCTCTTGAGACCTGTTGGGTGACTGATTATATGGTCAGTTTTGGAGAAGGTACCATGAGGTGCTGAGAAGAAGGTATATCCTTTTGTTTTAGGATGCAATGTTCTATAGATGTTAAATTCATCCGTTAGTTTCACTGTCTCTCTGTTTAGTTTCTGTTTCCAGGACCTGTACATTGAAGATAATGGAGTGTTGTAGTCTCCAAGTCTTATTATGTGAGGTGAAATGTGTGCTTTGAGTTTTAGCAATTTTTTTTTTTTTGAATGTGGATGCCCTTGCATTTGGAGCATAGATGTTCAGAATTGAGAGTTCTTCTTGGTAAATTTTACCTTTGATGAGTAAGAAGTGCCCCTCCTTATCTTTTTTGAGAACCTTAGGTTGAAAGTAGATTTTATTTGATATTAGAATGGCTACTCCAGCTTGTTTCTTCGGACTATTTGCTTGGAAAATTGTTTTCCAGCCTTTTACTTTGAGGTAGTGTCTTTATTTGTCCCTGAAGTGTGTTTCCTCTATGCAGCAAAAAGTTGGGTCCTTTTTATGTAGCCAGTCTGTTAGTCTATGTCTTTTTATTTTTTCTGAAAAAAAGTAATTTTAAAATTATACTTTCCAAATGTAATATTTAACACTTGGAGATCATTAATTAAATTTTAAAGGTAGTAGCACAGTAATTTTATTTACATTTTTATATCTGGATATTTTTTAGAGTATTTTTTTACTGTTTAGCTGAGGATGACATCTTTGCTTCCGCCATCTCTACTTTAATGATGCTCAGATGACAGGCACATGGCCAACAGCCTCCTCTCACCGGAATTTATTTTAAAGCTCTACATTTGCATTAATCATTAATTTGCAATACATATAACTTTTAGGTGTCTTCTAAGTATGGGGAGGAATGCAGTTTTTAAAGGCATTCTATAATTTTAAAGGAAAACAAAAAGAGAAGATGAGTATAGAGGCATATAGGTGTTTAGTTTCCTACAGGACCCTCAGAGTTCTGAGAGGGCTCCACATACCACACCATCTCCACAAATGGGCTTAAAATGAAAATATATTCTTAAAATATTTTTGTTTCAAAAGATTAATTTCTTATAAATTATTATTATTATTATTATTATTATTATTAATTTTAATGACTACACTGTAGGTGTCTTCAGCCACATAAGAGGGCATTGGATCCCATTACAGAAGGTTGTGATCCACCATGTGGTTGCTTCCTATTGAACTCAAGACCTTGGGAAGAGTGTTCTTAACTGTTCTTAACTGCTGAGCCATCTCTCCAGCTCTATTTCTGTGTTTTTTTAAAGAAACCAAGATTCCACAATTTTCACTATAGCTACCATCAAATATACTATTTAATAAGAAACAAAGACAATAAAATCGGTGCAGTCATATGATAATCATTTAATATCAGGTGATGTCCTTTAAATCTTGACTCATTTTAATGTTCAAAGAAACCTGTGAAGTAGATTTGTTGTTTCTTATTTCATGGATGAAAAAATAAAATTTACATAGCAGTGATCGGAATCAGATTTTAATTTGGCATATTGACTACAATGTTAATTATCTTCAAGAGATACCTGCATTTAATAAATGCCAGGAACTAAAATATATTATGAATATTCTTTTAATAGAGTTTTGTGTCTACATTTCTTATCAAAATACATTCTAAATTACTTTATAATACCAAAGAATTATTACACTAATTTGTATTTATTCTCAGCAGTCTAATAAATTATTGTGACGGCTTATCTATTTTCTGTAAATTTAAAATCTCTCATACTGTTTGACATTATTCATTAGAAAAATTCTGAAAAAAATCTGACTGAGGATAGTACATTTTGTCATCTATTAAATAAATTAACCAAACTAGAGTTTAAATAATTAGAGTTCTTTAATTAAATTCATTAATAAGCAAAGGTCATTATGTTTCTTTCTAATTTATTAAGAGTGAAAGTATGTACAAGAATGTGAGGCAAATACTGGCTCTGTTCTTCCTTTTTCGTTGCCTTTTGTACTTAGCCCTAAAATACAGAAAGGAATTTGAGGACAATGAATAGGAGTAAAAGAATTAGGAAACAGCACACTCTCTCTTTGAACTTCACTTGCCTTTCTCTGACAGGATTTCTGACGCAGGGACACAAGCAGGGAAGCCCACTTGTTACTAATCAGTGCTACCAGGGACCTCGTAGAACAAAAGATCATCTTTCATTGCTTCTCTGTACATTGAGGCAATTATCATTCTTTTGCATTTCACCTTTTTTGTGCTATGAATTCTCAAAATTGGACAGTCATATGCCTGAGTTAAAATAACTTGACCTCTGGAACCTCCTAAACTGAAAGTTCTAGGATTTTCTGGTTACAAAGGGGAATTATGATTCGATCTTTTGCTGAGAGTGAATACCTTCTCAGAGGCATTTGACATGTATCAATTTATAAATCTCTTACTTTGGAAGTATTAGTGACTTCCCTAACTTTCCTCTTTGTTCCTTATATACTTCTTAGAAACTCTTCCTGAAAGAATGCTATGATCTTTGACACAGTTTTGAGTAAACATGCATCAGTATCATGTCACAAAAAGTAAAGACCTTTCCATGTCTACAGAAATTGTTAAAAAATTTGGACCCAACGACTGCGGCTGCCAGGGATCCATCCCACAATCAGTCACCAAACATAGACACTATAGCATATGCCAGCAAGATGGTGCTGAAAGGGCCCTGATATAGCTGTCTCGGGGGAAAATATACCAATGCCTGGCAAACATGGAGGTGGAAGCTCACAGTCAGCTATTAGATGGAACACAGGGTTCCCAAAGAAGAAGGAGCTAGAGAAAGTACCCAAGGAGCTGAAGGGGTCTTCAACCCTATAGGTGGAAGAATAACCATGAACTAACTAGTACCCCCTGGGCTCGTGTCTCTAGCTGCATATATAGAAGAGGATGGCCTAGTTGGCCATCAGTGGGAAGAGAGGCCCCTTGGTTATGCAGACTTTATATGCCCCAATACAAGGGAACACCGGGGCCAAGGGGTGGGAGCGGATGGGTAGGGGAGCAGGGCCGGGAGGGGGGAGGGTATAGGGAACTTTCTGGATAACACTTGAAATGTAAATGAAGAAAATATCTAATAAAAGTTGAAAAAAATTCTAAATTCTAAATGAAAATTTTAATAACAGAGAGGGCTTTTCCTGTTTGAAGAAGAAAGTTAAAATCCATAGGGCATTAGATTTCTACCTTTAATACCTTGAATCTTTTAAGTTAAACTTTCGAGTATTCTACAAGTAGTTCTTGGCTGGAAAATGCAATTGAAGATAATAAATCAGACATCACCTGTGAGAAAGATATCTTTGTGAAATCCAAATTGGTAGCATGTTATTACTCAATTGAATAGGAGCCTGGATGGTCATATTTTCCTGGCTAAAGTATAAGAAGACAGAATGGCACACTGGAGAGGTATCAGTGGATCTTCTGAGAGCTGATAGCCAAAAACAGCAATACTAGTGCTGTGATCCAATCATCACAGAGAATGCAGCCCAGCAATAAAATCGGCAGAGAGAGATTTAGATTCTCTTTGAATTTGAGTCATGAGATATCCATCATTGTCCTGTGAGCAAAGAAACAAAGGTATATGTAGGCCTATACAAACTTAGCTGTACTGTACAGAGATGCCACCAAAAAAAAAAAAAAAATACTAGCAGATTAAATTGAACATGAAGCCTAAAATTATGTTGATGGTGTTCTACAAAAGAGAATCTGTCTAAGAAAGTAATCAGTATATGTCTTTAAACTGTAGAGATTCTTTTTAACATCTTGCAGGAAGACTGAGTATAGCTGCCATATCTATGACATTCTCTTCATTTGTGTAAGGCTAAAGTACAGAATTAGAAAAATAAATACTGGGCTGATGAGATGGCTCAGCTGGTTAGAGCACCCGACTGCTCTTCCGAAGGTGATGAGTTCAA
Organism: Mus minutoides; assembly: GCA_902729485.2. Lineage (NCBI taxonomy): Eukaryota > Metazoa > Chordata > Mammalia > Rodentia > Muridae > Mus > Mus minutoides. The sequence goes on from LR749603.1 coordinate 2,550,314, forward strand.
ATCCCAGCAAGCACATGGTGGCTTACAACCACCAGTAACAAGATCTGACGCCCTCCACTGGTGCGTCTGAAGTCAGCTACAGCGTACTTATGAAGAATAATAAGAAATGAATCCTTGGACCGGAGAGACCAACCGGAGCGAGCGAGGCTGTCCGAACGGGGACTGCCAGAGCAAGTGGGAATGGCCGGAGCTAGCGGGGCGGAGCGAGTGCAGCCGAACAGGAAAGGCAGGAATGAGCGGGGGGCCAACCAGAGCAAGCGGAGCTGCCTGGAACAAGCGGGCCCGTAAGGGGGCGGCTGGGAGCAAGTGGGGCTGGCCGAGGCGAGAGGAGCCGGGAGAGCAAGCAGGGTGGAGTGGAGCAAGCGGGGTTGACCTGAACAAGGGTAAATAAATAAATAAATAAATAAATAAATAAATAAATAAATAGATACCGAACACGTATTCTGAGCTATATAATTAGGTTTTGCTTTTCTATTCGTCACAGAAAAAAGGAAGAACAATGATCTAAACTTTCTGAAATGTTTCTAGTTTTTTCCCCATCAGAGGATTATATGTCAAATTTATTTACTTTTGTTTTTAAGTAATCAGGTATATCCACCTGTAAGTATCTCCCTACTGCTTTAGAGTTATCTCCTTAAGGAAGCTCAGAGAGAGAATACTTGCTAAAATGTCTTTCTGAATCCTTGAGTGTTATTCTTTTAGAAAGGAATTAAGACACTTCATAATAGAGTACAGTACAATACATTCGTGCATGCAATATAAATCATATGCATTTATTTTTCTCTTCATCCTAGCACCATTCCCAGTTCTTGGTAATATCTGTCTTAGGCTGTCTGTCCATCGCTGTAAAGAGACACCATGATCAAGACAACTCTGAGAAATGACAACATTTAATTGGAGCTGGCTTTTAGGTTCTGAGGTCTAGTCTATTATCATCATGGCAGGAAGAATGGCAGTGTCCAGGCAGGCATGGTGGAGGAGTAGCTGAGTTGAGAGTTCTACCTCTTTTTCTAAAGGCAAGGAGGAGAAGACTGACTCTTCTGCCCTGGGCAGAGTTTCAAAGCTCATCCCCATAGTGACACACTTCTTCCAACAAGACCATAGCTCCAAATAGAATGACTCCCTGTAGGTAAAACTTAAGTAAAGCTGACCCTAATCAGACTGAAGTTTCACTTTATAGGAATGACAATGGAAGATACTTAGCTTCCCGTTACTGGATTATTTTCCTTAACACTATTTCTATTTGTATTTCACTCATTTTGCTGCAAATAATGGGATTTTGATTCTTTGTATGTCTGATTAGTTATCTTTATGTCTCAAAAAATAGATACAAATTACCAAGCAGAGTATATTCCTGTGAGGGGATCCTGACTGCTGTTCTTGATTGTAGATTTTGAGATAGATCTCTAGGTTTTTTCCCTCTTGGATGGACTGTGGCTAATTTCTCTGTAGGTTTTATTAGTAAAATTTGATTTAATATTTAAATTTTAATGACATCTGACTGAAAACACACAGCTAACTGGAGCCAGAGCAGTTCCTGATGCTGCTTCTTTAGTCTGATCTGTGGTGGACAAACATCTATTAAACCACTTTACAGTGAAGTCTATTATAGATCAGGATGGAGTATCCAGTCTTACAAACTGTCACTCTACATAATATACCTTATATAAATATACCTTACTCTTGGCATGTTGGATGAGTTTATACAGGCTTTCAGTACAAAACACTGCAGAAGAATCTAACTTAGCTTTCACCCTTTATGGGTTCTAGAATATCTTTCTTTATTCATTTGCATGGCCTACAAGTGGAATGTACACATGCATGCATCACAAAGACACACTATTCTAAAGGGAAATAAAATACTGACAATAATAACTTTATATGATTTTTAATATTAAATGAGTATAACATTTTGTACATTTTTTTTATTTTTAAAGTCTCATTCTCTCTTTGTCTCCAATAAATACTTTCTAGGAATAATAAACATCTTGTGAAATGTCTTTATTTTTACATATTTGAAGACTATTTCAAACATTTGGCATTTACCTTACTTTAATGACTTGGGTGATATTAAGTTCTAATCTTCTGTATAGTTTCTATTGATTTGGATGAGAAGAAGAAAACAGGAAGTTGACAGAGAAAAAAGAAACCTCGAATTTGTTTTTAATCTGTTCATTCAAAGAGTTTTACCTCTGTGATTGCCGTAACATTTAAAAATGGACATTTGTTCCCCTAAGGACTAGAGAAGCACTATCTTGTATGACTTCAATGTGAGCCATGTGTATTATTTTAATTCTTCTGACTAACTGGATTCCAAAAGGAAAAAGGAAAAATTTCAAATTAATTTTAATAGTGTCTAATCCAATATCTCATTCAGACCTCAAATAAAGAAATCCACTCCGAAGATTATAAAGACTCATTTATCTGTTAAATGTCTTCTTGGGGATCAAGTTGTGTTTACAGAGAATAAAGGAGGGGAACCACAGGCAGAGTTCTGTCTTTTCCAGAAAACCCAAGATTTATTTCTAGAGTTTTCCAGTGGACCTGGAGAGAAGTCTAGTCAAACTGCTGTAAATCACTTACACCTTCCACAGAGATACTTACACATTCTTATTTATTGCTATAGCTTTCATTCATAATTGCAAGACATAGAATATGCCTAGACTTATTCATTACATCAACAGATTACTATGTAATGAAATGCAATATATATTATATATTATATATTATATAATTATACATTTATTATATATTCTGTTTTATACAAAAGAAATGTTAGAAATAATTTTTTAATGCACTGGAAAAAAATATTAGCTGATTTACAGACACTCACTGCCAAACAGTAGATGGGTCTTGGAGATTCTTATGGAAAAATAGGAGGAAGAATTGTGACTGCCCCTCCAAAAGGGCATAGGAACTCCACAGGAAGACCAACAGAGTCAACTCAACTATCTTTGGGACTCTCAGAGTCAGAACCACCAACCAAAGAACATACACCAGGTGGACCTAGGCCTCCATATGTAACAGTTGTGCATATTGGCCTTCATGTGTGGCTCAAACAACTGGAATGGAGGCTATCTCAAAATCTGTTGTCTGTATGTGGGATATGTTCTACTAGCTGGACTGCCTTTTCTGCCCTCAGTGGGAGAGGAAGCACCTAGCCTTACAGAGACTTGGGCAGAGGATACCCAGGGGAACCCCTACTCATACAGAGAAGAGGAAATGGGGGAAGGATTTTGGGAGGAGGCTTTGAGCTGGATGTAGTGAAAAAGTAAAAAAAAAAATTAATTAATTTTTTAAAAAAGATTAGCTGATTATTAATGATTTTAATTACATATACTGTAACTTTCAAAAACTAATTTTATTACCTCATATATTTGCAACAGTTATCCAGCCACATTGACTTATTAATAAACTCTAACTAGCAACATTGCACAACATGATTCATATAAAGAACACATTAAACAGTGACTTTATTTTCTAAACCTAGTCTTCGTAATTTAGCGTCTACTTTATTATTATAAATAATATTAATTTGGGCTTGTCTAATGGGAATATAACTGATGTCTGAACAATGGTGATGTATTTGATACTCCTTACTGTATATATTTGAGCAATGATTCTCAAGGGGTGATAGTTTTGTGTAATAGGAAACATTCTCAGATTCTTAAACACACTTTTCATTGTTACAATTAAAAGTGTATATGGCACTACTAGGACCAATTAGATAGAGGCCAGAGAGACAGTTCATATCATTGACTGGAAAGAATTGCCCCAGAGTGGAGCCAGATCATATTCACCCAATCAAAATGATCACAAAGCTAAGCTGAGAAACTGGCTGTAACGTTGAGTGTGGAGGCATTAAGGGAAAAAAAAAAAAAAAGAATTGTATTGGTAAGTCCAGACGAAAATGCTCTTTGGTGGTTTGTTTTGGTGCCTTGAAGACTTTTCTTTGAAGATGTGAGTGAACTTGTACCTCATCAGCCTTGTCTGACATTCAGTTACAATGAGATGAGAGTTAACAAATGACATTGTGCATATTAAGATAATTGATTAATGTTAGAAACCGAGGGAAGACTACACAATTATACATATCTGTTTAGAAGAGGAGTAAATGTCAGTAGCTGTCTTTTCCCAGGATATTGAAATTTTCTGAATGGCTTGTCTTGACTGAGTAGACATAAAGATAAAATTGCAAATTAACATGCAGATTTCAAAATATGTACAGTAATAACTATCTGCTCAGACCAGCTGCTTAATAAATGAGCTAAACAAACAAACATCTAGTGGCAAAAAATTTGTTTAAATGCAATGTCAAATGCCACTTATAAACATATCTTGGAGTTGATAGTTCTAGCATGTACTTCCTATTAGTGGCTACAGCTCACTTCATAAACTGTTAATTAAGTATGTAAAAGCTAAGCTATCCTAAATCTAAATGAAATTCACATTAAATATTCTTAGTTTGCATTGGAAGTAATTAAAGATAAAGACAATCAGAATTTGTGATTATTTTCTGAAAATAGTTACAGGCATAATGAAATTCTTACTTTTTTAAGAGGCTGAGTTTATGATGATTCCACTTTCCCCTTATTTTAATAAAAAAAAAGTGATTTTATGCAGTAATTATTAACAATTCTCTTTCAGGTCTCAGCAAGTAAAGCCCTGCCTCTGTCTTGGGCTTAGAAGTGAAGAAAAACTAGACTCATTCCTGTGTATGATTAAACAGGTTTCTCAAGGATTGGGCTAAGCTACACGAGGAAACTCAACTACAAGTGTTTCTGTGCTGCCTGTTCCAGGAACTGGCAGCAATGCCTTTGTTTCAAAACCCTCTTGCAACTCTACCTTTGTTTCAAAAGGTCCAAAGGTCATTATGACCACCTTGCAGTCACAACTTTGTTTCAGGATGTTATGAGTAACTTGTTATGATTATGTTTTTTTTCTTATAACCCCACCTGATTCACTAGCCAAATCTCCCATTTAGAACCTCCCCTAATCTTGAGCTATAAAAGCATTGTTTTTCATGTGTCCAATGCTGACTCCTCAAAGCCCACCCTTAGGTGGAGATAGTTCATGGACACGGGTTAAAAATCTTGCTTTAATTAATAGCTAGCTTGCCAGGCATGGTGGTGCACGCCTTTCATCCCTGAATTTGGGAGGCAGAGGCAGGCGGATTTCTGAGTTCGAGGCCAGCCTGGTCTACAGAGTGAGTTCCAGGACAGCCAGGGCTACACAGAGAAACCCTGTCAAAAACAAATGAATAGCTCGCTTTAAGTAATTTGATGATTCGGGTTGGTGGTCTTTCCCCTCCCACCTTTGGGATTAACACATCCTTCTGAGAAAATTATATACTTTGTTATGGAATTTACAAGTTTAGTTACTGATATCGTTTAAATTTTATACTTTTTCCAGTTTTTAAAATACATATTCTATGTTTCCATAGAACTACACAAAGAAAAGGCTGAAAAACAGGAGAAACCTGAGAAGAAAATACAAACTAAAGGTACAAGTTTCATTTTATGATGTTGATGCTCCTTTGTCTCCTCTTCCCACAACTCCTGCTCCTGCCTCTCTTATGCTTCTCCCTCGTCCTTTCCTCTCCCTTCTTCTCAGCCCCCTTCCTCCTCTTCACCCTCATTTTGAGGGGGTAAACATTTTTTGCTACATTTGAATAACATAAAAACATTTTCCTGATTAAGATTTTTACTTTTAATTTTTAAGATATTCTTCACATATTTTCTTCTTCAGTTAATCCCAAGTGTGAGTGTATAACATTAGTGATAAAAAAAAATCAAAGTAGTTTAAAAATAGGTGAAAATCTTTACTTATAACTTTTTCTTTAATTAATAGCATTATTAATATGATTTCACTTAACAAATATGTATTTTTCTTTTAATCATTTCCTATAATGGTTTGGAATTCACAGTTTAAACACAGACTTTATATAACATTGAATGACTTTAAAATTATTGATGCATATAGGTAGAATCATTAGATTACATCACTGGTCTCCTGCTCTCTTCACAGCCTCAAGACATAGATAGACTGTGACAAGATAATAATTAATAGTCCCTTCTGCCAGTATAAGTCTGAATCTATAAACTATGAGCATATAGTAAAGCATTTCAGTATAACCAACCTGACCTTGCTCATCTGGCAAGTGATATTTCTCTGTGAGTGATCCATGAAGCTAAAAAATTTCAATATGTTTATAACAAGCAATGGCATTCAATATGAGCAAATTTCTAAACATGACCATTTTTTTTCCAAAAGGGCAGTTATGCATAATTTTGAATATGTTCTAGGGGGTGAAAAATTATTACCATTATCATATTTATGGAATACAGAGGAAAATAATAAAAGTTCCCTTTAAATGAAAATTAATGGTTAGAAAACATGGGTATGCCAACCAGTAGACATGTGGTTGCATATATTTGGACACCTAAGTTCAATTAAAAGCACCTCCTTATGCAGAATTTTTAAAAAGTGAATGTAGTTAAATGTGTATTATATTAAAAAATAGCTAATGTAAAAATTAGCTGTTATTGGTAGAACAGTTGAAAATATTGAGTTTTTAAATAATTGAAACACCTATTAGCTTATGAATTCATGTTTGTCTATGTTGGGACATTATACTGCTGCTTATAAATATACCTTATGTATGAATTTTTATGATGAACCCAGATAATATTTTACATATTAACTATATAACCATAATCTTTAAAGTCAGGATTGGTCAGCCAAAACTTACACCATCAAAACACTTATGCCTATTCACCTGAGATTGTCGAAGCTGGTATTTAAGGATTAATGTCTTCTTGCTGCATGTATTCACTTTTGGTTTCTTTTAACTCTTTTGACCAGGAAAACTGGACATTGCTCTTGGGTAGGGATTGGTTAAGGGAACCATGACTAACCTGGCTGCTTCTCTCTGCCTGAATTAAAGAGGAATTCAACTGGTTCCAATTGGTGAAGGTCTCCTCAACTTTATTTTGTGGACTCCACTGTTATTTAGCTATCAGGCTCCAGGAGTGAGTACAGTAATGTACATGAGAACATTTGCATTTTGAATCTAGCTCTCAGAATCCTGCTGTCAAAACTTTTAAGCAGCAAGCAGTGGAGTGGGTTTATTAAACTAGTGAATCTCATGTAATTAAAACATTGGATTTGGCTGAAGTTTAAAATAAATTTGGCAAAGGCTGTGCTGGAGATTAGTCACCTGAATATGTTTCTTGAGTAGAACATAAGAATAAAATGAATAATTCCGAGAGAAAAAGAGACAAAGAAAGGTAGAAGACAGATAGACAGACAGAGGCATGATAGGTGAGAGATAAGTAGATAGAAAGAGATAAATAGAGTGCAAAGGTATATTAATATTTTAACCTACTTTCCTCCTCTATGGGAACATAAGTGAAATATTTCATTTGCTTTCTAATGTCCTCTCTGTAACTGAGTTAGAATAATGTCTGTATGTTGTTACTCAATAATTTACTGAAAATGTAAAAATAACAGCTTTTTTTTTTTTTTACAAACCCTCTTAGACCTGTTTGTATATATAGTAGATAAATGAAATGGTCTCTAAATTACATTCCAGTTCGACTGTGAATAAATGTGATGGCTTGTGGTTTACGTTGCCATTAAGACAATTGTTGCTCTTTTTAAAAAGTAAATAACAGTTCTAAAATGTGATCATTATAAACAAGTCTTACAAACAAATACCTTAGCTTAAAATTTTTGAGTTTACTAATGCTGAAGTATTTTATGGCCAGATAAGAGTTTTGGTGGTAAATAAAACTAGATTATATGTGCTATTTCACTTTCTTTTCTTTTCTTTTGTCTTTTTCTTTCCTTCCTTCTTGCCCTCATTCAGCTAAATGCTCTCTTTAAAAATAAAAATTAAAAAAAAACTTCTGACTCATATTAAAGACTTTAATAATACATGATGAGTTTATGATTGTAATACTTAGTCATCAAAGAAACACAGAAAAGTAAACAATATGAAATGCCAGAGAACAAAGAGTTCTAAAATCCAGTCCACTCAAATATGTTAAGGGGTTCATATTAAAGAGGAACATAAATAATTTCAATTCAGACTATTAGGCATAGAAAATAAGATCTTTTTTTTTTTAGCTTATGATGCTAGATGATTTGACTTTATAAGATATTAACTCTTCTATTTTGCTCCTTTGTTACTTTTATGCCTTTCGAGGGTGGGAGGGGGGGAAAATAGCAGAGTTTCATGGAGTTAAAGAATAAACCAGGTAATATAAATCTATTATCACTTTGAGCATAAACTCTGACATGTTAGTTAACATTTGCCATCAATCTAAATTAGTCTTGGTAATATTTCCCCATACAAAAATAGGAATTTATTCTGTGATTATAACTTGGACAATGTACATACCTGTAACCTTGCATTGAGTTATCATAGTAAATAATACAGTGGATCATTAAGTTGGCTTAGCTGAAACACAACCATAATGCAACTCACTCTGGATTACTAAATGTTATTAACTCAAATATGAATGTATGAAATGAGTTCCACACAGTAGAAGAAAGGCTCTGAGCAGCACGATTTAACACATTTGTTTGAGGAATTCTCTTTCCATACAAGGGTGACAGTTTGTAATGAAAGCTTACATATGTCAAAATTGTCTTGTAGAACAGCTTTTTACATAAAGTCTAAGATTTTATAATGTGTACATACATATTTCTAGATGTAACATGTTCACCCATCTTCTGTTACTAGTATGCAGGTTTTTAGTGAGGATCATTTGGTATGAACAAATCACTTAAGGCATTGAAACAATATGTAAAGTACTGTAAGTCAGTAGGAATATTCAAAATTTCAGAATTATTTACTAAAACCTCCCATAATTAAAGCATTATAAAATCTCAAAACATAGAAAATTTATTAAAATAAATGTCAGAAAACTTTATAAAGTAAAACCATGTACCTCAAAGCATATTCCTTAAAAGGCATAATGTGTATTGTTCACAGTAGTGTTATTAAGTAGTTATGAAGTCAAATATAATCTTCAGCTGTTTTACTTAGTTCATGGACACCTGTCACTTGGAAAATTTAGTAGCCTATAAACAGCTTCACTTAAAGAGTTTTGCACCAAAGATTTGATTATGAACCGTGAGAAGAGGCCCTCAGAGAATGTTGTAGCTACTAAGATCTAGAAATCATGAGATAGTATAATCTCTGACACCCCCCCCCCCCCGCCGCCCCGAAAATATATGTCTTTCTGATGGCTGCTAAGATCAAAAGCAGAAGCTTTCAGGAGAGCTGGAGAGGAGCCATGTGGGAGGGAGCCATACACTTGAGAGTTGAGCTATGCTGAATGTTCTGGTCAAAGGAAGGTCAGTCTTGACTAGAGCAGAGATGGCACAGCCATGCCAACTCAGATGCCAAGCCACAGATCCGCTCCAACTGGTGAATTCCATTTGCTCTTAATTATGAGCCTATCGAGGGGACTTTTGTTTCATGTAAATAAGAATGGCAAACCACCTAAGCTCTAACAGGTGCAAACACTTATTTTTACCCTGGGTTCCCTTTACACCTACGTCAGGGAGCAAAGTATTTTTACTTCAAAAGTCCTTAGTCTTGCATTTCTGGGTCTAAAGTCATTTCAGTACTTGGCATTTGAGAACTCACTTGGCAAAGTTTGATGTTTCCGTCCAAATATTTTTTGGTGGCTTTCTGCCATTTTGCACAGCTCCCTAGGGCCCCCAGGTCCAGCTGTTATACTAAACTGAATTGTGGAGTTAATTCTGAAGCGGGATAATGAAATCCCAGTGTGTACCACTGTGTCTGTAAATCAACATTTTTGATTGAGGAACCAGTTTTTTTTTTCCCTTGGGATATCAGGAATGAGGAGTTAATATGCTAATTAAGGCCCTTTGCTCTTGGCTTTTGTATTATTTCTCCCGTTTATGCCTGTGCACATGTCAATCTGAGAATCTGCTGGTGACAGCCAGCTGTCTGAGGTGCAGGGGCAGAGCCACAGATTAGGTGTTCCCTTGGGGGCCTTTATAGTCAGGACTCTGAATGCACAGCTTATCTCTCAGAAACTTGGTTCCCCCTAGAGAAACTTAAAAGACGCTTTGTTTTTGCCAAGAACTTCTTTTTGGATGTTGGTTTAATTAACAATGATGCAAAGAGAGAAAAATGAGCTCTTTGTGGTCTATGTAAGTGCTGATTTCCTACTCTTATTTAGTAAGTTTTTTTTTTAATTGAAATTAGTTTCTCGAAGCACCTAAAATTTACATTAAATATAAAAGGGGAAAATAATGTAGTATCTAGATGTTCTGAGGTGAGTTCCCCATTTCTGCTTCTAGATTATATTTATGAAATTTTCATAAACCACAAAAGTGTCCAGAGATTGAAAGCAATCAGAAATTGAGAGCAAAAGCATATTAGGTGTTCTTACAAAATATAGGGAGTTCATATATTCTAAAACATTGTTAACAGTATGAGAGATATTGACTTGAACAGAGTCTTCAAATGTATAATGTGGTACATCCCTTAAAAGGCTTTATCTCCTTATAAGTCACATAGAAACAATGGCAGCATTATTTCCTATTAATAAAGAATTAATACATGGTGTAGTTGCTGCCCAAACTAAATAAAGATAGGATCCAATTTTACAGGGAATCCCTGACCCAAAAATGAGGAAACTTACATGGAGCAGTAGATAAAAGATGAGGACATGTGGTATAGGGGATATAAAATGAAAGACACAAAGAAGCAGAGAGGAGAGTGGCACACAGGGGATAATATTGTTCTCTGGAGTTCAAAGACTCTTCTTACAACCGAATGTAGCATTTAAAGTAAAATTTCTTATCAGATTACCATGATAATTAAATGTTCCTATTTGTGACAGATGCCTTACTAAACAATGGGTATGACACTGAGATTAGTTATCTATGCATGCTTTGTTGGGAGCAATGCTGAGACAACAGTAACAATGACAGATGATAGGTAAATAGATAAACAAAATGTTCCACACTCTCAGACCAGATATGATTGTATTGAAAGGATCATTGATGTCACATCTATAGTAGGTACCCTGCTCAGACATTTGGAAATGGGTTTCTTCATGTCCCCACAGTCTCTGACTAGGCTAATTTCTTCAATTTTTGTCCACAACCCTTAATGCCACCTGTAGAAAGGTATCTTTTCCAAACATGTAGATGAGATCACGCCCCATTATCCATGCCGACATGCCATCTTGCTTATTTTCTCTGCAGGAATTACACTAAATGCAATTTACCACCTTTGCAACTATTTGGTTAGCATTTGTCATCTATTCGTATGCTGACATTCCGTTGAAAGGGAAGGTATTTGTCTTGCCAAAGAGAATCTTCAGCACTTGACAGGTGTTCTCTGTATATTTATAGGTTAGGTAGGGGATAAGAGAACATGTGTAGGAGAATATCAAAATGCTTACTTTGAAAGAGCTTAATGACTAAATTATAGTTAAGCAGGAGAAGAGAGAGAAAGGCAAGTGGGTTAGTTTCTATATTTCTAGGTTGGTGATTAATATACAATATGGTAAATAATAAGATAAAGATTTCTATTAAATTTGAATCCTCTTGGAATAAATTTACTGAGTCATAGCTCACTAAATTTTGTTTCCTTTAAAAAATGAGAGAGCATTTAGTCTCATTTGCCTAAAACCATTTAATATGAATTATTTCTGTAAAGATTTAACATATGTGGGTTTTAGTCATTGCTCTTTGCTTTAGTTCAGGATACTACATACATTCTTGTGTTGATATTTCTAACATTCATTCAAAATCAAAACTGGACTTTTCTAACATACAGTGTGTGTGGGGGGGGGTCTGGTCTGTCTGTGTGCACACAGGGGAGAGAGAGAGAAATAGAGAGAGAGAGAGAGAGAGAGAGAGAGAGAGAGAGAGAGAGAGAGAGAGAGAGATGTCTTTGAATTTGTTGATTTAATGCTGAAAAATTTAGGGACATTTTTATTTTTCCAGTTGGATATATTTAAGTCTGCTTATACTCGGATGTGAAATATAAGTAATTATTTTCAAGTTTAATCTAAGTAAATAAACAAACCTTTATGACAGCCAATGGGTGATTTCTGCAAGTTCTTTATAAACTAAACTCTCATGAAATTATCCTATAACTTATTCCGTTGATTTAAATTTAAAGTGTTGTCTGCTTCTTTCCAGCTTCACACAGAGAAAAGGAGAAAGGAAAAGAAAAATTAAAAGGAGAAAAACCTGAGAAGATAGGTATGTCTACTTATTCTTTGTACCACTTTAACATTAAATAATTTTTTCCCTTTGGCATTTCTCTTCATTATATTTAGACATTGAAAATGTTGGCTTCTTCTTCTAAAAGTTGTACTTTGGTCATATTCATGGAAAATAACCATAAAAAAGAAATCTCTGAGCTAAGGAGAATAAAGTATGCTAGGCTCCTCTCCCCATGCTACTTTTAAGAAATATGTCAGCCTTTCTCTGGTAGTTTTGAGCCTCCCTTAGAGAATATTGAGAGAAGAATAAAAAAAGAAAAAAAAAACGGTAATATAGGTAATATAGGTAATAGGCCATCTTTGTCATTTTAACTATAGATGCCTATTGTATTATCTTATTTGTTTGCTATTGCTAATTTATTGAGAAAGGATAGTTAACACAACTTCACTGTTTAAATGATGAAGTTATTTCCTATCATATTAGTAATTTATATTATTGTTCCTCCCCATTTTTTCCTCAACATCTAGCATGTCTATATTCTGACTTTCCTAAATCAAAAATATGTCCTAGAGAGCTTTCCATACCTGTTTTTACAAGGTTTTATAGCATTTGAGAGAGGAAGAGATCTCACGTCATGTGTGTTAGTTTATTGTTATTTGTAGAATTTACCTTAATGTGATTTTAGTGTTGCAGATTTTTTCTGTGTGACAGTTCATATTCCTTTCTCATTTATTGCATGTGTGTGTGTGTGTGTGTGTGTGTGTGTGTGTGTGTGTGTGTGTGCGTGCGTGCGTATACGTGTGCGTGCGCATGCACTGTGGTATTTCTACTTCAGGAACTACATTAGGACATTTATTAGCAAGACATGGGAGTGGGTAGTCAGGGGAGCAGGGCAGGGGGGAGGGGAGAGGGAACTTTCAGGATAGCATTTGAAATGTAAATTAAGAAAATATCTAATAAAAAATTGAAAAAAAAAAGAAAGTAAGTCTATACTAATAGTTTCCTTAAGTTATAAAAATATTCCTTGGTTTACATTTTTATTTGATAAATCACACTCTGCCTCACTTTTATGTGAAGTAAGACTGTGTGGATGTTTTGCTGTTGTTTGGATCACATTTGCATCTTCAATATCAAAGCTGGCTGAATTTTCTGGTTTCGCGAACACTGCAGCTTAGATAGAATATGTAGAAGAATGTGATATTTATAAACCAGAACAGTAGAAACATGTTTCAGTATGACTTATTGCATATTCATACTTGAACATTGGAATTAAATACTGCACTTTTATTAATATTTATCTAGTAGTAATTTCCTTGAACTTTTTCAGGTCTTATCTTCAGGTCTGTCTCAGGCATATTTGTATACTTCTCATAGGATGGTGAGATAGTGAATTATGAACATAAGATTTTATATCTTGAAAAAAATCAAATAATTTTGTGGTTCTTATTAAGTTTCAAGCCTCAACATTACTAAATGTTTTCTTTTAATAATTAAAAGATTGCCCTTAAAATATACATGTAGAGAATTTACTCAACAATCAGAAATATAATGTTTTCTATAAGTCTTCCTCTGTTTACACATTCTAGTTAAAGGTGTTTATGTTTCGTATACATTTTTAAAATATTGGCACCTTCCATAAATGAACTGTTTATTTGAAATATAGAACTATATTACACATGCTTTGGACTTCTGGTGTTATCTTAACCTTAATAGTGAGACCTAACACTTTCTTACTCTTTACAAAACAAAGACATGTTAAATAAACTCATGCTGATTCATTACATTGTTAAATAAATATTGGGAAAATATTTCTCAGGTATCATGTAGAAATATTTATTATTTTAATCATCATTTTGATTATCTTAGACAGAATTGTTGATTCCAGAGAAGTGTATAAAACCATAGCAAATCATTCATAATGTTTTGTTTGTAAGAATGATGTTGATGTACAACCAGTGAACAGGTACTAGAAAGGTTCAGCATCTTTGTGATGCTCAGATCATATTAGTAAGTTGTTCTTTTCCAAATATCAATGGTGTTCCTGTTGAGGAACACTTTGGTTAATCATTCTTCAGCCATAATGTAGATATATCTCCTGTTACTAATAAAAAAGTTATTTTTATAGTGTAAATGTACATTATATTTGTTTTTTAAAAATTCCTCATTTTTGGTTTTCTTTCATGAAAACTTCATATATTTGCAGCATAATCTACAAAAGAAAGATGACAGATCTAGCTTTCAACATACCATCTATTTGTGTGATGGGGTTTTCCATTTGTTTTGGTCAGGATCTAATGATTTAGCCCTGTCTGTCCTAAAATTCACTATGTAGTCCAGAATCGACCCAATATCACAGAGATCTTCCTGCCTTTGCCTTCTGAGTACTGGAATTGAAAGTATTTACTACAATACCAGCATGTTTTCTAAAATTTTTAATTAATTATTTACTATATTTTCAAGACAGGGATTCTCACTGTCCTGAAAGTAGTTCTATAGACCAAGCTGGCCTGGAACTCACAAAAATTCACCTGACTCTGCCTCTCAAGTGCTAGGACTAAAGGTGTGTGCCATCATTGCCTGGCTACATTCTGATTTTTAGTGCCAAAGCTTATTTTGGATTCTATACACTATTAGCCATTAATTACTATATTAAGATATATTCAATATATGGATGAATTCAATAGTGTCATAAATCCTCAGTTGCTCTATTGAAGTGTAGTCAGAAGGAAATTGGCTTTTTGATGTATTAAAACTATGTGTAATTTATAATTTTATAATGTCACTTTTCTGTTTAAGCAACTCACAAAGAGAAACTTGAGAAAAAAGAAAGACCAGAGACAAAGATAATGGCAAAAGGTACCCTTTCCCTTTATTATCTTCATTCTTGACTTTTGATGATGGTGAGAGTAAACATTTTTTTTGGGGGAAGAGAAATCTGAAGTTTTATAATAATTTTCCATTTCATTTAAATACAATGATTTAAAATTGAATATCTACATTCTTGACTTTCAATGATGAGAGTATATATATATGGGGAGAAATCTGAACATTTGTAATCATTTTCCATTTTATTTAAACGTAATGATTTAAAATTAGATATCTAAAGACTAATAAAACCAAATACAGTTTTAAAAAATATCAAAACATGAAAGGACAATAAAGTGTCCTCACATGTGAGTGGCATAATTTTGGTCTGTGTGACCTTTCATTGTCTCATCCCTTTGACACTGGGAGAGGTAGCCAAATTTGATCTAACAATAGAAAAATGACCTGATATAACTGTCCAAATTCAGTATACAGATCCAAATTATTTAGAAGCATAGATTTTATGGGAAGTAAAGCAAGTTTTGATGGGTGTCATCTCACCCTCCATGTTTACCATGAATATTACAAGGACCATAGGGGAAGCATGAAAATAAAGCGAATCCTGTCTTTATGTTGAATAAATGTAGAATATAGTTCTGCTAAGGAAATCCAATAAAGGTCACAGTGGATTGATGACTCATTTTGGTCTTGTGAGCCCTGAGGGAAAATAGGAATTATACACAAAAAGCATTTTTTTATATTTCAAGTCCATAAAATCATCACTTCTTTATTTTGGAAGGTTGATTGACCTATATTTGTTTACCCTAAGCTGGTCTACCTACTGTTTTAAGTGTCTTAAAATATACATTTTCTCCAACTCCTCAATCGAGGACCCTGCACACAGTCCAATGGTTGGCTGCAAGCATATGCCTTTGTATTTGTCAGGCTCTGGCAGAGCCTTTCAGGAGAAAGCTATATCAGGCTTCCATTAACAAGCACTTCCTGGCATCCACAATAGCATCTGCATTTGGTGGCTATATATGGGATGGATCCCCAGGTGGGCCATCCTCTGGCTGGCCTTTTATTCAGTCTCTGTTCCACACTGTCTCCATATTTCCTCCTGTGAGTATTTTGTTCACCTTTTTAAAAAGCACTTAAGTAGCCACATTTTGGTCTTTTCTTGGGCTTCATATGGTCTATGAATTGAATTTTGGGTATTCTGAAATTTTGGGTTAATGTCCACTTATCTGTGCGTACATACTGTGAGTGTTCTTTTGTGACTGAGTTACCTCACTCAAGATGATATTTTCTTGTTCCATTCATTTGCCTGTGAATTGCATGAAGTTGTTTTTAATGGCTGAGTAGTACTCCATTGTGTAAATGTCCCACACTTTCTGTATCCATATCCTCTGTTGAGGGGCATCTGGGTTCTTTCCAGCTTCTGGATATTATAAATAAGGCTGCTATGAACATAGTGATGCATATGTCCTTATGACATGGTGAAGCATCTTCTGGGTATATGCTCAGGAGTAGTATAGATGGGTAGTACTATGTTCAATTTTCTGGGAAACTGTCAAACTGATTTCCAGAGTGGTTGTACCAGCATGAAATGTGACCAGCAATGGTGAAGTGTTCCTCTTTCTCCTCATTCTTGCCAGCATCTGCTATCACCTAATTTTTTTTTAATTTAGCCATTCTGACTGATTTGAGGAGGAATCTCAGGTTTGTTTTGATTTGCATTTCCCTGATGAGCAAGGGTGTTGAACATTTCTTTAGATGCTTCTTGGCCATTTGAGAATCCTCAGTTGAAAATTCTGTTTAGCTCTGTTCTCCATTTTTAATAGGGTTATTTGGTTCTCTAAGTCTAACTTCTTCAGTGCCCCATGGAGGGAGCAACAGTGTCAACAGGCCAGACCCCTAGGAGATCTCAGGGACTGGACCACCATGGTGGAACCATGGTGAACACACATGGTGGAATCCATGGCTCCAGCTACATATGTGGCAGTGGATGGCCTGGTTGGACATCAGTGGTAGGAGATGCCCTTGAGCCTGAGGGCATTTGATGCCCCAGTGTAGGGGAATGCCAGTGTGGGAAGACTGGAGTGAGTGGTTTGGTAGGGGATCACCCTCATAGAGTCAGGGGGAGGGCAGGATAGGATAGGGTATTTCTGAAGGGGAGACCTGGAAAGAGGAAAACATTTGAAATGTCAATAAAAAAATATCCAATAAAAAAGTAAAATATACATTTTAACTAGTAGTACAATTCTGTCTCCTCAATGTAAATATTTCCTACTTATTTTAAAAATATAAGTTTGATATGAATATAATATCAATATGAAAGTTATACTGGAACAATCTCATTCCAGTATCATTAAAAACTACCCTTTTTTGGAGAAAGAATATATCACTATCAAATAAATATTTTTATTATATAAGAATAATTGAATTTTTAGAATAGGTTCTAAAGGAAAACTTTGATAGCTATCGTTCTAGCAATAGAAAAGAGACATATCTGATGCCACCGTTATCACTGAGATTACACGCTCATGTCAAAATACTTATTGTTTTATGTAAATGCTGGGATTGATTTCAAGTCCTTACACTTTATGGCAAGCAATTTACCAAATAAACTATCTCTCCATCCTTTCAAATTCCTAAAATTATGTGAGATGCATTCATTAAATAAAATTTGAAAGTAGAACATTCAGAAATCAAATGCAAAGTATCATCTTTGTAAAAAATTAGAAGCAGATATGTCAGTTCATATTGATAGAACAATAAATTATCTCAGCTTCTTAGAATAGCACTATCTGGCACCGTGCATAGTTCAGATTTGGCTCATGTAGTTCACTGAGATTCTCTTTAGCCCTTTGTTGTTTGTCACAAATTCACATTGACATGATAATTGACTTCCTTAGACCTAGCAACAGAAAAAAATCAGGATGAAAATTGTCATATTGTGAAATTGTGAAAGTTGACTAGCATGAAATGTTGATCCAATTACTTCTGCCATAGTCTGTTGGTTAGCATTTTACAAAACTAGTCAAAATTCGCTAAGAGAAGAAGATAGGTTATGTCCATTGGTAAGGATGGGGTGTTGATGTCTCCCACTATTATTGTGTAGGGTATGATGTGTGCTTTGAGCTTTGGGAAAGTTTCTTTTTTTTTTTTTTAGTATCAAAAGTAACAAAATTTATTTTTATTTAAATTATAAAACATAAATTTATATTCTGGAAAACATAGGCATGTGACTTTAGATTATATTATGATATAAACATTTTGAGATGCAAATTTTTAGTATAATATAAACAATTAGAAAGTTTTACATACTTTGGCGTTTGTAAACACCTTGTACTAAAAATGTTAAACATGTGTGTCATATGGATATATTCTTAACAATGCTGCTAATATTAACAACATAGCAATAGGATTAGAAGGAACATCTATTATTCCATTTTAGTTGATTTTCAAATATGAAAATTCCCCCTGAGGTACCTGATAGAAACCTTTCCAATCTCTACTTGAATAATTTGAGAAAATCAGAAATATTCAGTGGGCCTGAAATGCTCAGAAGCTCAAATTAAAAGAATCATTTTTGCTTTTTTTTTTTTCAACTTTTATTAGATATTTTCTTCATTTACATTTCAAGTGTTATCCAGAAAGTTCCCTATATCCTCCCCCCTCCCGGCCCTGCTCCCCTACCCACCCTCTCCCACCCCTTGGCCCCGGCGTTCCCCTGTATTGGGGCATACAAAGTCTGCATAACCAAGGGGCCTCTCTTCCCATTGATGGCCAACTAGGCCATCCTCTTCTATATATGCAGCTAGAGACACGAGCCCAGGGGGTACTAGTTAGTTCATGGTTATTCTTCCACCTATAGGGTTGAAGACCCCTTCAGCTCCTTGGGTACTGTAGGTGCCCTTGCATTTGGATCATAGATTCAGAATTGAGAGTTCTTCTTAGTAGATTTTTCCCTTGACCAGTATGAAGTGTCCCTCTTATCTTTTTTGATAACTATTGTTTGAAAGTTCATTTTATTCTCTATTAGAATGGCTACTCCAGCTTGTTTCCTGGGACCAACCCCGTTACTCTGAAGTAGTGTCTGTTTTTGTCACTGAGATATGTTTCTGTATGCAGCAAAATGCTGGGTCCTGTTTACATATCCAATCTGTTAGTCTGTGTCTTTTTATTAGGGAATTGAGTCCATTGATGTTAAGAGATAGTAAGGAAAAGTGATTGTTACTTCATGCCATTTTTGTTGATAGAGGTGGAATTATGTTTGTGTGGCTATCATTCTTTGGGTTTGTTGAAAGATTACTTTCTTGCTTTTTCTCAGGTATAGTTTCCTTCCTTGTGTTGGTGTTTTCCATCTATTATCTTTTGTAGGGCTGGAATTATGGAAAGATATTGTGTAAATTTAGTTTTGTCATAGAATATCTTGTTTTCTCCGTGTATGATAATTAAGACTTTTGCCTGGGCTAGTACAGTGAAACTAACAGAGCTATCAACCAAATAAATCTAACAGATATTTAAAGAACATTTCATCCTAAAGCATATACCTTCTTCTCAGCACCTCATGGTACCTTCTCCAAAAATGACCATATACTTGGTTATAAAACAGACTTTAACAGATACAAGAAGATTGAAATAATCCCATGTACCCTATCAGATCACCACGGAGTAAGGTTTGTCTTAAATACGAACAATAACAATGGAAAGCACACAGGGAAGCTGAACAACACTTTACCCAATGATAACTTGGTCAAGGAAGAAAGAAAGAAAGAAATTAAAGGCCTTTTAGAATTTAATGAAAATGAGGAAACATCATAACAAAACTTATGGGATACAATGAAAGCAGTGGTAAGAGGAAAACTCATAGCTCTAAGTGCCTCCAAAAAGAAATTGGAGAAAGCATACATTAGCAGCTTGACAGCAAGCACACTTGAAAGCTCTAGAACAAAAATAAGCAAATACACCCAAGAGGAGTAGAGGCAGGAAATAATCAAACTCAGGGCTGAAGTCAACAAAATAGAAACAAAAAGAACTATACAAGAAAAAGAAATCAACAAAATCAGTAGCTGGTTCTTTGAGAAAATCAGCAAGATATATAAATCCTTAGCCAGACTAAACAGAAGGTACAGAGCATTCAAATTAATAAAATCGGGAATAAAAAGCAAGACAACAATGAAATATATCTTAAAATAATTATTCTGTCTGTTGAATATTAACAATTGAAAATATTAAAATTGTGTTCTAAAAACATCATGGAAATATTACTGATAATTTTTCTCACTGTGCTTGAAATTAGCTTTTTCTTAATGTTTAACTTCAACAAGTTTTGGGTATTTTGAAATTTTTAAAATATACTTATTGATAAAATAATTCCTCTCCTAGAAACACTGATAATCTTTTTTATGTAAACTGATTGTTAGACAATGTGCACATGTATATAATGCATTTTAAATACTCTTTCACTGTGTCAGATGTTATCATATAAGGGCTTTTGAATATATTTCTTAATGATTCATTTTTAATATTTTATGCTCTTTTACTATGTTTAATTCTCAAAGAATATTTTGTATGTTTTTAAACAATTTAGTTTTCAACATTAGATATAAGATTCTCACTTATGGATAGTATTAAATATTCATTAATGATATTTTAGGGTATGAAAGGATATGAATATAAAAGTTGAACAAATTTTTTATGTATTATTTGATTTTCAAAATTCTCAATATTATTAATATGTTTGACATAAAACATCCATTTAAATGATTAAAAAATTAAGAAAAAATGAAACAGAGTAGAAGATAGGAGCTGTTGGAAATCATCTTAAGTCTGCCTACTACTTATATATATATATATATATAACAATTTCATACAGCCATAAGAAAGCAAACAACATAAAAAGGCTAGTAAAATTTCAAAATATAGGCATGTTTATTCTAAACATTTTATTTACATGTGCAGAGTACATATTGCTACATCATATGTAGCATGTACACATGTAGCAAACCATGTACTCTTTTGACTTTAATTCAGATTCACTAGTTCTATATCCTCTGATAATAAACATTGTTCTAAACACAATGGTAATAGGAAACTAAAAACTGAGTTCCTGAACTCAAATTGTTCCCAGCCTGGTAGGTGAAACTAATAAGGAAACAATCTGGTACAATACAAAATATACAATAGATAATAAAGGTCAGGCCTTAATAAAAGTGTTGCAGATACAATCTTTACATCAATGCAAAGTAAACAGAGACCAGTATTTTCATCAAACTCTTTAACATGTGTGTCAAGAATATCTACAATGTATTGGAAGTGTCCAGACAAATCTTCTCATTGTGTGCTAAATATATGTGAAATATATGATCCCACATGCAGAAGATGTCAAATATGGAATGCCCATTAGAACTAACTGAATCATACCATCAGTGATTTAAAAATATGAAAGAAGGATTCACAGAATGATTTATTTGTGAGCCAGTTCACTCTCCAAAAATACATATTAAGTTAATGTGTTTTGAATAGATATGCACATTCTATATTTTACATGCTAGTAATTTTTGCTAGTACATTTTTCAAGTTTTACAAACATTTGGGAATATGATCTCTGGCTTTGATATGTAAGAGAGTGTATCTGTTTCTGTATTATCAATCTTTGCAGGCCCAGTCATTAGGGATATCTGTCTGTCAGTTTCTAATAGATATCATGATAGGGATGTCTGTCTGTCAGTTGGTCTCTGGTAAATATCATCATTCTCATCTTGTTATACAGTACCATGCAGTACCATTTCATTTGTATTCTTTGCATTTATCTTCTTTAAAATATTATATTGTACTATTTTTGAGTAATACTTAAGATTTTGCTGTAATAGAACAAAATGATCACATTCCTTTAAAAGAAAATTCTTTAACTAGGCTCTTTAGTGAGGACATTTTTATTAAAAATTTTCACAGTCACAAACAAATGAATCATTGTGGATGGCTTAAGTTCTTGATTATCAAGCCAAAATCCAAACAAACTTTAACCACAACAGAAATCCACATCAGTCTCTTCACCTGCCCATGTCTTGTATATCAAATACAACATATTTATAAACTTATAGTACCCTAGTATTGTCAAGGACACTCATTTTCTGTTGGTTATCTTGTTTGCCTTTTAAAATGGGACTTGAATAATAATAAGAGTTGTAGAATTATGTGAGTAAAGAAAAATAATTGTCTTAACTTCTTGTAGAGGAAAAGAAAATTAAGACTAAGGAAAAGACTGAAGAAAAGACTAAGAAAGAAATGAAAGTTGGCAAAGAGGAGAAAGTGAAACCAACAGCTGCAAAAGCCAAAGAAACTCCGAAAACACCACCAAAGGCCAAAAAGAAGGATGACAAAGAGATGCCAGCTGTGCCTGAGCAGAAAGGTAAACATTCCCAGGAGGAGGAGGCAGCAGGAGGTCGAAAGAGAATACTGGGCAAGAAGCAAATGCAGTCAACTGAAAAGACTAAATAAAATTAAACCTCAGATGAGGTAAAAAGAGATCCAAGCCAATAAGCCTGAAAGGAAGTACTATCATTGGATACTAATAAATATAATAAAATGTATTCAAATAGCTAGATGCATTTTCAAGTGTTTTAAAGAGTGTTGAGTGATCACCTGGAGTTATTTAAATTTGTGGTTGAATGCTGAAATCATGAGGATTTGGCAAAACAGTTAAACAATTGTTATGGCTTAGATTCTGGAAAAGGTAGTTTTAAAAATTGACAGCAACAGCATCTCTTCAGGAGTTGCTCCAGGAGTCAATGCACAAATCATACAGGAAAAAAATTAAAATAAAAACATTACTTTCTCAATATTGCTGCAATGATACCATTCAGAATATGCACATTAAACTATCAATTCATTTCATTGTGGTAGGAAACCTCTTATATGATAAAGAAGTGTTGGGCACTTTTTCAGTCTTCTTTAAAAAAATTAACTTTAGGATGGTTTGCATAGGTCAGGTGTTCTTTCACCAACTATGATGTATTAACTCACTTCTCAGATATAGACCATTTACAGAGAGGAAATTTTTTTACAAACAGGTGCTGTGTGAATTTAAAATGATCACCAAGGGCCTCTTTGTCCCACCACTAGGGCACTTTTTTGGGTTTTCTATCCGCAAATCCACGGTTACTCCAGACCTTCACATTTAGAACACAGGGTCTGCTATATGTGTTATCTGTTTCTGAGAAAGTTGTACCTTTTCTTATGAATGTTACAAAATAACAATTTCCTTGACTCTAAAAGCAATTGAATAATTTTTCAAAACTAAAACGGACAAAAACAAAAACAAAACAAACAAAAACAAACAAACAAAAAACCCAAAATGGACAAATTGGTGTCTATACAACTATATTGTGACTTTTAACTTTTTATTTTAATAGTAAACTGGAAACATTTTTTCTCTTATAAACTACATAATATTAATTACACATTCTTTGTATTTTTATCTTATTTTCAAACATCACAATGCTTATAAGCTTTGATATGTACATAATGCATGTAAAATTTAATTTATGAAACAAAAGGTACATGTATAGAAACAAGAAAATGAGGGAGTACTCTTTTTCTTTTCCTTTTTTTTGTGATTGATAAATTTTATGTAAATTTCATTCATTTCAACCTAATTTTACAGACACTCCTCCAGATTAAAACCTTTGGAAATTTGAACCTATTATTTTCAAATGATAACAGGATCTTGAACATTGAAAATATAAAGTATTATCTTTTAAAATAATTTTACATATGAATGTGTATGCTATAAAAGGATATAATAATGAGAAATACTTTAAATGACTATTTCACTGTGATACAAATCAGGAAAATTCTCTATATGGATAGTTGGCTTCTAAAATACTGTGAAATTCAGATTACCCTTTAAGAAAGAAAAATTTAACATAAAACTAATGAAAACATATCAATTAATGAGAAAATCTGAAGGGCATCTTTAGTTTGCTCTGTGAATCCTTCAGCATGACTTGAATGTAACCAGGACGCAACCTCCATTTTATGCTTTGGCCTAGAAAGCAATATTTCATCTGTGTGTAGGGAGATATACAAACCTTTTATATCCTAAGTAGTCTCTTCCTTATAAACTTCAAACAGAGGTGACATATAATGATAGAAAGAAAGGAAACAAAAAACAAAAAACAAAAAACTATTCCGGGAATTTAAAAGACAAGTAGTGATTTTTGTGGGGAGAAAAAAAGAAAGAGAAAAAGAAAAGAAGAAAAGGGGGGCATTGTAGAGAGTAATACTCTGTGTGGTAATTCTACTGTCTAGCAGTTGTAGAATGAAAATTTAAGAAAAATCTGGAGTGCAAGGTGGAAGCGGGGTAGGGTGGGGAAAGTCTTAGAATGAATGATCAGGAGGTGTTTTTGTTTAAGTTGAGGAAGCAAGCACCCTGCAGAGCACTCTCAAAGAGACATGTTCTACAGAGGGTGAAGGGAACTCTGGAAGCCAAAGTTTCATCACTCCTCTACTCTAGCACTGAAGGGTTTTAAGAATCCTTCAGAGGTTTTTATCACCTAATTTAGGATTGGTCAGTTTGAACAAAGACAGATAGGCTCACAACTTTTGGGCAAAGCCTAGTCAGGCTGTGAACCTGGAACACTGGTCTACCAGTAGCGGGCCCTATTGGATGGAGGGAGTAAAAGGATGCCAAGCTGATTTCAAACTGTGTGGAGAAGCCATATTGATTATCTGAGGTTCCTGTGCCTATTCATCAGACTCTGTGGTATCTAACTCATAGCCATCACTCTAATTATACATTGTGGGGGATTGTTAAACACGCATACTATCAATACACCCATGGCGTTACATTTTTTATGAGTAACGGATCCTATACATGCATTCTGGCATATTTCTTATCTTTTTGTGAAATATTTTTTAATTATAGGAAGGAGTAACCATATTTTAGATGAGGTCCAAAACAGGGGGAAAGATGGGCATATCATAATACTCCAAATCCATATTGTCCATTTAAAGAAAAAAATATTCTTAGCCTGGTTTATAGCAAAATCTTGTGTCTAGGAAGAAGAAAATAGTACCTATTTTAATATTACTTTTGTCTAACACCATTGAAGTCCCAGAACCTGGGATAAGGCATAAACCATCCTTGGAAGGGCTTCAACAAACATGTAGATATGTAGGCTGTCCTAAAAATGGACTACCTCATTTCAGAAATCAGAATATATATAAACTTTAGAAACATTATAAGTTTTGACTCACCTTTATTTAGGTGTTAATGTAAAGGATTCTATTTTTTTAGATTTATTATAGTAAGTACATTTATTATTTTAAAGACAACAAAGACCCAGCAGAGCTTCATAAATAAATATTCTTGGATATTTCTTCCTAAATAAATACAGTTCTTTTCTGTTTGATAAAATTTAAATGTGTCATACTATATAAATGGAATAAAATTTCTTTGTGCTAAAGCTTTATACACATTTGGTGAGTTAATAAAAATGCCTAATAAAATGTTTTAATATGTAAATCATTATGTATGAGGATCATAATAATGTAAATTTTAAAGATGTTGTGATAAAGTTTATGAAATCTTTTACAGTGGATATTAGAATTAGATTGACCATGAAAGAATTCAGAGTTTGCAATAATATGTATTTCTATGGGTTATAAGTAATTAAAAAGTGGGGGAAAAAATCCAACTCCTGAAACCATTTTGTACTGTGCCTGCGTCAAACATCTGGTTACTTTGTTGGCTTATTTTTCTAGACTACAGACTAGCCAAAAGTGAGAATGAATAGTTAATTAGTTAGTTAATTATTTCTATCATTTGGTGCTGTTGAGCAGTTCTCCAGATCACGTTTCTGATAAGGAGAATTTCCATGGACAGGACCCTAACAGATTACAATGCATGTGCCCTCTGTGCCTTATTCCAGAACTATCAGTAGTCTCACCTGGATAGTCAACAGAGGTCCTGGGTTCAGCAGCTGGAAACATCCCTAGTTGGAGAGAGTTTTCATGTTTCCTTCTCAAACATTTCACAAGGATACATGAGAACAATTGCTTTAAAGCAAGAAAAGGATTTTGAATTATCAAATATTTCCTACCCTAATATAACCATGAATAATTCTGTTTCCATATTTAAGAGGTTTTATAGGTAATGAGTGGGACATAATGCATGTTATGTATTTTCATTTGCATGCTCACAAAATCACAATGTATTCCTTCGCAGAGATAAGTAGTAATCAAAATAGATGTGTGCCATTTAGTTCGTTCTGTTACATTGTGTCTTCATGTAGAAAAGGCAGATGGTGATAACATACTTTCATTGCTTCTTCTTTCTCTCTATTCTGTCAGATCAATATGCATTCTGTCGGTATATGATTGACATGTTTGTCCATGGGGATTTAAAACCAGGTATTCCAAACAATTCTTATTGTTGTCTGTCTTAATGGCCTTTGTTTCTAAGACTGTCAGCTTTGTCTGTACTAAGCTGTATTTTCATTTAAAAACTTGCATAATGCATGTGCATATCTAGAATAAAGACAATAAAATATAGAAATGATAACTGGTGCTGGGCCCTTTAATTTTACCTGCGTTTGCTGCATGGCCTGTTGAAAATGAAGTCAACTGAAAGCCTAAAGATGCTAATGTCTTCATACATAAATATGCAAATATTTGTAATAATATCTTGGCGTGAAGCAATGAGTTACTTGATATGATTCCTGGTAAATTTAGAAGAAAAGACTTATAATAAAGAAAAATATTCTTGTTTTTCAGTAGTAGATAAAATTCACAATAACATACATCACTTCTCAAATAAAGTCTTATCTTTCTAAAACATTTACATTTTCTTATTTATGTTTTTTTGTGATTCCAGAAAAACACTGAAGGAGTTACTTAACTTTGACTCATATCTCTGCAATGAAGGAAGGTTTTTAATCACACCAGTACACTTCTACTCCTTCATATCTTTCATTTTTCTACAAAGTATGATAAGGATAGTTTAATTAAGATGAATAACTTTATTCCTTGTACTATGACTCATGTAATATTTAAAAATCTCATAGACTACTCTGAATGAAAGCTGCCTATTAAAAACCAACTATACTTCGTTTCCTTAGCTGGTTTGTGAAAGTCTTTCTAAAATGCTAATCATAACTTTCACATACATTTACAATCAAGCATATCATACCTGAAGCAAGTGCGTAATAATCTAGTTCTTAAATTTTTAAAAGATTTTTTGAATCTTATCATTCTAGGACATTAAGTTAATTCCAGTAACTGATGTAGTTTTTTTTTTTCTTTTCTTTTCTTTTATTGGATATTTTCTTTATGTACATTTCAAATGTTATCCCCTTTCCGTTTCTCCTCCAGAAACCCCCTATCCCATCTCACCTCATCCTGATTCTATGAGGGTGTTCAGATGCCCACCCACTACTCAAACCTGTCCCCTCTCACTTTCCCCTACACTAGGGCATCAGGTCTTCACAGGATCAACGAACTCTCCTCCTATTGATGCCCCAAAAGGCCATCCTCTGCAACATATGTGGCTGGAGCCATGGGTTCCTCCATGAGTACTGTTTGGTTTGTGGTTTAGTCCCTGGGAGCTCTAGGGGTTCTGGTTGATTGATATTGTTGTTCCTCCTAAGGGTTGCAAACCCCTTCAGCTTCTTTAGCTGTTTCTCTAACTCCTCCATTGGGGATCTGGTGCTCAGTCGAATGATTGCCAGCGAGCATCTGCCTCTGTGTTTGTCAGGCTCCAGCACAGCCTCTCAGGAAAAAAGTTATATCAGGCTCCTGTCAGCAAGCACTTCTTGGCATCCACAATAGGTGTCTGTGTTTTGTGATTGTATATGGGATGGATCCCCAGGTGGGGCAGTCTATGGATGGCCTTTCCTTTAGTCTCTGTTCCATACTTTGTCTCCATATTTCCTCCCTTGAGTATTCTATTCCCTTTTCTAAGAATGATTGAAGCATCCACACTTTGGTCTTCCTTCTTTTCAGTTTCATGTGGTCTATGAGTTGCATCATAGGTATTTCGAACATTTTGTTAAATATCCACTTATCAGTGAGTACATAACATGTGTGTTCTTTTGTTACTGGGTTACCTCACTCAGAATGATATTTTCTAATTCTGTCTATTTGCCTGTGAGTTTCATTAAGTCATTATTTTTAATTGCTGAATAGTATTCCACTGTGTAAATGCACCATTTTCTGTATCCATTGTTTGGTTGAGGGACATCTGGGTTGTTTACAGCCTCTGGGTATTATAAATAAAGCTGATATGAACATAGTGCAGCATGTATCCTTATTATATGTTGGAGCATTTTTGGGGGGTATATGCCCAGGAGTAGTACATCTCAGTACTCAGGTAATATTATGTCCAATTTTCTGAGGAACTATTAGACTGATTTCCAGAGTTGGAATCCACACCAGTAATGGAGGAGTCTTCCTCTTTCTCCACTTCCTCCCTGAGATCTGCTGTCACCTGAGTTTTTGATCTGAGCCATTCTGACTGGTGTAAGGTAGAATCTCAGGGTTGTTTTGATTTACATTTCCCTGTTGACTAAAGATGTTGAATATTTCTTTAGGTATTTCATGGCCATTTGATATTCCTCAGTTGAGAATTCTTTGCTTAATTCTGTATCCCATTTTTTGTAGGGTTATTTGGTTCTCTGGAGTCTAACTTCTTGAGTTCTTTGAATATGTTGGGTATTAATGCTCTATCAGATTTAGGATTGTTAAAGATATTTTCCCATTCTGTTGGTTGCCATTTTGTCCTACTGACAGAGTCGTTTGCCCTACACAACCTTTTCAATATTATGAGGTCCCATTTGTCAATTCTTGATTTTAGTTAGAGTATTGGTGTTCTGATCAGAAAAATTTCCCCTTTACTCATGTATTCAAGGCCCTTCCCTACTTTCACTTCTTTTAGTTTCAGTGTATATGGTTTTATGTGAAAGTCCTTGATCTACTTGGGTTTGAGCTTTATACAAGGAGATAAAAATGGATCAATTTGCATTCTTCTACATGCTGACCTCTAGTTGAATCAGTACCATTTGTTGAAAATGCTGTGCCCCCCCCCCCCGATGGTTTTAGCTTCTTTGTCAAATATCAATAGACCATATATGTGTGGATTCATTTCTGGGTCTTTAACTTTATTCCATTGATCTACCTGCCTGTCTCTGTACGAATACAATTCAATTTTTATCACAATTGCTCTGTAGTACAGCTTGAGGTCAGGGATTGTGATTCCCCCAGAAGTTATTGTTGAGAATAGTTTTCGCTATCCATGGCTTTTGCTTATTCAAAATAAAATTGAGAATTGCTATTTCTAACTCTATGTAGAATTGAGTTGGAATTTTCATGGGGGTTGAATTGAATCTGTAAATTGCTTTCAGCAAGATGGTCTTTTTACTATATTAATCCTGTCAATGCATGGGAGCTGGAGATATCTCCATCTCCTGTAACCTACAATTTCTTTCTTCAGAGACTTAATATTCTTGTCATATAGGTCTTACACTTGATTGGTTGGAATCACACCAAGGCATTTTATAATATTTGTGACTCTTGAGAAGGGTATCATTTCCCTAATTTCTTTCTCAGCCTGTTTTTCTTTTGAGTAGGGGATGGCTACTAATTTGTTTGAGTTAATTTTATATCCAGCCACTTTGCTGAAATTGTTTATCAGCTGAAGTAGTTCTCTAGTGTAATAATTGGGGTTACTTAAATATACTGCCATATCATCTGAAAATAGTGATATTTTGACTACTTCCTCTCCAATTTTTAATCCCTTTGACATCATTTTATTGACTAATTTGCCTGGCTAGAATTTTGAGTACTATATTGAATAGATAAGGACAGAATGAGAAGCCTAGTCTAGACCCTGATTTTAATGGGATTGCTTCAAGTTTCTCACCATTTAGTCTGATGTTGTCTACTGGTTTGCTGTATATTGCTTTTAATATGTTTAGGTATAGTCCTTGAATTCCCAGTCTTTCCAATACTTTAACATTAATTGGTGATGAGTTTTACTAAATGCTTTTTCAACATCTAATGAGATGGTCCTGTGTTTGTTTGTTTTTTCATTGAATTTGCTTATATAGTGGATCACGTTGATGTATTTCCATATATTGAACCGTCCTTTCATCCCTGGGATGAAGCCTACTTGATAATGATGGCTGATTGTTTTGATGTGATCTTGGATTCAGTTTTTGAGAATTTTATTGCATATTTTCACACCAATTCATAAAGTAAATTGGTCTGAAGTTCTCTTTCTTTGTTGGGTCTTTGTGTGGTTTAGATATAAGCATAACTGTGGCTTTATAGAATGAATTAGGTAGTGCTCCTTCTGTTTCTACTTTGTGGAATAGTTTGAAGAGTATTGGTATTTAGGTCTCCTTTGAAGGTCTGATAGAGTTCTACACTAAAACCATCTAGTCCTGGGTGTTTTTGATTGGGAGATGTTTAATGTCTGCTTATATTTCTTTGGGGGTTATTGGACTGTTTAGATGGTTTATCCGATCCTGATTTAACTTTGGTACCTGGTATCTCTCTAGAAAATTGTACATTTCATCCAGATTTTCCAGTTTTGTTATGTATAGGGTTTCATAGTAGGACCTGATTTTTTAAAAAATTTCCTATGTTTCTGTTGTTATGTCTTTCTTTTCATTTCTGATTTTGTTAATTTGTATACTGTCTTTGTGCCCTCTGGTCAGTCTGGCTAACTGTTTATCTATGCTGTTGATTTTTTCAAAGAACCAGCTCCTGGTTTTAGAGATTCTTTGTATAGTTCTCTTTGTTTCTACTTAGTTGTTTTCAACCCTGAGTTTGATCATTTCTTGCAGTCTACTCCTGTTGGATGCATTTGCTTCTTTTTGTTCTAGAACTTTCAGATATGCTGTTAAGTTGCTAGTGTATGCTTTTTCCAGTTTCTTTACGGAGGCACTCAGGGTTATGAGCACTGCTTACATTGTGTACTTTAAGTCTGGGAATGTTGTGCCTTCATTTTCAATTAATTCCAGTAAGTCTTTAAGCTCTTTCTTTATTTCTTCCCTGACCAAATTATTATTGAGTAGTGCATTCTTCAGCTTCCATGTGTATGTGGGCCTTTTATTATTGCTGAGGACCATCCTTAGACTGTGGTGATCTATAAGATGCATTGAATAATTTCAATATTCTTGTATCTGTTGAGGCCTGGCCAGTTTTAGAGAAGGTACCATGAAGTGCTGACAAGTGATATTCTATTGTTTTAGGATAAAATGTTTATCTATCTATCTATCTATCTATCTATCTATCTATCTATCTATCTATCTATCTATCATCTATCTATCTATCATCTATCTATTACATCCATTTGGTTCATAACTTCTGTTAGTTTCACTGTGAATCTATTTAGTTTCTGTTTCCATGATTTGTCCATTGATGAGAGTGGGGTTTGAAGTCTCCCACTATTATTGTGTTAGGTACAATATGTGCTTTGAGCTTTATTAAAGTTCCTGTTATGGATGTGGGTGCCCTTGAATTTGGAGCACAGATGTACAGAATTGAGTGTTCATCTTGGTAGTTTTTTCCTTTGATGAGTTTGAAGTGTCCTTCCTGATCTTTTTTGAAAACTTTTGGTTGAAAGTTAGATATTAGAATGACTATTCCAGCTTATTTCTTGAGACCATTTACTTGGAAATACCTTTCATCATTTTACTTTAAGGCACTATCTGTTTTTGTTACTGAGGTGTATTTCCTGTATGCAGCAAAATGCTGGGATCTGTTTGCATATGCAATCTGTTAGTCTATGCCTTATTAATGGGTAACTGATTCCAATGATGTTAAAAGATATCAAGAACCAGTGATTGTTGCTTCCTCTTTTTTTGTGTAATATATGGAATTATTTCTGTGTGATATCTTCTGAGTTTATTGAAAGAAGGTTTCTTTCTTGCTTGTTCTAGAGTGTAGTTTTTCTCCCTGTGTCTTCCATCTATTGTCCTTTGTAGGGCTGGATTTTTGGGATATATATATATATATATATATATATATATATGTTTTTCAAGACAGGGTTTCTGTGTGTAGCCCTGGCTGTCCTGGAACTCACTCTTTAGACAAGGCTGGCCTTGAACTCAAAAAAATCCACAGCCTCTGCCTCCCAAGTGCTAGGACTAAAGGCATGCTCCACCACTCCTCAGCCAGAAAGATATATTTTGAATTTGTTTTTATCAGGGAATATCTTGTTTTCTCTGTCTATGGCATTTGAGAATTTTGCTGGGTATATTAGCCTTGGCCGGAACTTTTGTTCTCTTAGGATCTGCGTGACATTTTCCCAGGATCTTCTGTCTTTTAGAGTCTCTGTTGAAATGTGACCAAGCCTGCTCAGTCAGTCAACAGGTTCTCCAGCGTGGGAGTAAGGATTAAAAATTAAAAAAAAAAAAGATAGTTAGACAATATTGTAGCATGACCCCAGTCAATTATGAGACTGAAGGTAAATTTAATTTTCCCAATCCACTTTTTAACACCAATTTAATGACATGTAAGTATTAAGGGTGAGCAGTACAATAAGGAACTAACAAGGCAGTAAGCAAAGTCCTGTGATTACTACCATGACAGTTGTTTAAAATGGCTTGTCACAATGACCAAAATACTTGAGCCAACTTCAAAGTCCAAGCCCAAATTCCTGCCTGCTGCCTACTTCTTTTGTTGCACCTTAAGAATAAAATTCCTGCCTTACCTTACTTACCTATTATAACCTAAAGTTAGAACGAACGTACTTCCTTACCATGCCCTAATGACAGATTCCTGCCTGAGCTTATGTTCCTGTCATGGCCAATGTCAGATTTCTACCTAAAGCCCACATCCTTGTCCTTGGCCAAAGTCAGAATCCCACCAAGTGGCAACCCAAAAGGTCTTCCACATTATAACGTCTGGTGTAGTTCTGATAGGTCTGCCTTCATATGTTATTTGACCTTTTCCCTTACCACTTTTAATATTCTGTCTTTGTTTTGTGCATTTGGTGTTCTGATTATTATGTGATAGGAGGAATTTCTTTTCTGGTCCAGTGTATTAAGGTACTGTAGGCTTCATGAATGCTTATGGGCATCTGTTTCTTTAGGTTAAGGATGTTTTCTTTTATAATTTTTTTCTTTTCTTTTTTTATTAGATATTTTATTTATTTACATTTCAAATGTTATCCCCTCTTTGAAAACCACCTACCCCCCCCCAACACCCCACCCCTGCTCACCAACCCACCCACCCCTGCTTCCTGGCCCTGGCATTCCCCTATACTGGAGCATAGATCCTTCACAGGACCAAGGGCCTCTACTCCCATTGATAACTGACTAGGCCATTCTCTGCTACATATACAGCTGGAGTCATGAGTCCCACCATGTGTT
>LR749603.1:2583835-2621423 GCA_902729485.2 Mus minutoides
TCTTTATTAGATATTTTCTTCATTTACATTTCACATGTTATCCAGAAATTTTCCCTTACCCTACCGCGTCCCCGCCCTGCTCCCCTACTCACCCCCTCTCACATAATGGCCCTGGCGTTCCCCTGTTCTGGGGCATATAGAGTCTGTATGACCAATGGGCCTCTCCTCCCAATGATGGCCAACTAGGCCATCTCTTCCATATATGCAGCTAGAGACATGAGCGCAGGGGGAACTAGT
Organism: Mus minutoides; assembly: GCA_902729485.2. Classification (NCBI taxonomy): domain Eukaryota; kingdom Metazoa; phylum Chordata; class Mammalia; order Rodentia; family Muridae; genus Mus; species Mus minutoides. Next base: position 2,584,073 of record LR749603.1, read on the forward strand.
TAGTTCATGTTATTCTTCCACCTATAGGGTTGAAGACCCCTTCAGCTCCTTGGGTACTTTCTCTAGCTCCTACCTTGGGAGTCCTGTGTTCCAACTAATAGCTGACTATGAGCATCCACTTCTGTGTTGTTTTTTTGAGACAGGGTTTCTCTGTTTAGTCAAGGCTGTCTGGGAACTCACTCTGTAGACCAGGATGGCCTCAAACTCAGAAATCTGCCTGCCACTGCCTCTCAAATGCTGGAATTAAAGATGAGTGCCATCACTGCCCAGCTTCTTTTATAATTATGTTGAAGACATTTACTGGCCCTTTGAGGTGGGAATCTTTGCTCTCTTCTATACCTATTATTGTTAGCTTTGGCCTTATCATTGTGTCCTGGATTTCCTGGATGTTTTGGGTTAGGAGCTTTTTGCATTTTGCATTTTCTTTGACTGTTGTGTATCTTCTATACTTGAGATTCTCTCTTCTTTTTTTTTCCTTTTTTTTTTATTAGATATTTTCTTCATTTACATTTCAAATGCTATCCTGAAAATCCCCTATACCTTCTCCCCTGCCCTGCTCCCCAACCCACCCACTCCTGCCTCCTGGCCTTGGCATTCCCTGTACTGGGGCATATAATCTTCACAAGCCAAGGGCCTCTCCTCCCATTGATGGCCTACTAGGCCAAACTCCCCTACATATTCAACTAGAAACACAAGCTCTGAGGGGTATTGCTTAGTTAATACTGTTGTTCCTCTTATAGTGTTGCAAACCCCTTTAGCTCCTTGGGTACTTTTTCTAGCTCCTTCATTAGGGGCCCTGTGTTCCATTCAATAGATGACTGTGAGCATCGACTTCTGTATTTGCCAGGCACTGCTGGCATATCCTCACAAGAGACAGCTATATCAGGGTCCTGTTGGCAAAATCTTAATGGCAAGTGCAATAATGTCTGGGTTTGGTGGTTGTTTATAGGATGGATCCCTGGGTGAGGTCATCTCTGGATGGTCCTTCCTTCAGTCTCAGCTCTGAACTTTGTCTCTGTAACTCCTTCCGTGAGTATTTTGTTCCCCATTCGATCCACACTTTGGTCTTCCTTCTTCTTGAGTTTCATGTGTTTTGCAACTTGTATCTTTGGTATTCAAAGTTTCTTGGCTAAAATCCACTTATCACTGAGTGCATATCATATTTGTTCTTTTGTTATTCTGTTACCTCTCAGGACGATATCCTCCAGATCCATCCATTTGCCTAAGAATTTCATAAATTCATTGTTTTTAATAGCTGAGTAGTATTCCATTGTATAAATGTACCACATTTTCTGTATCCATTCCTCAGTTGAGGGATATCTGGGTTCTTTCCAGCTTCTGGCTATTATAAATAAGGCTGCTATGAACATATTAGAGCATGTGTCTTTATTACAAGTTGAAACATTTTCTGGGTATATGCTGGATCTTCTGGCAGTACTATGTCCAATTTTCTGAGGAACTACCAAACTGATTTCCAGAGTAGGTTGCAATCCCACCAGCAATGGAGGAGTGTTCCTCTTTCTCCACACCCTCATCAACATCTGATGTCCCCTGAGAATCTCTCTTCTATCTCTAATATTCTCTGGGTGATTCTTGTATCTCTGACTCCTGTTCTCTTTCCTAGGTTTTCTATCTCCAGTGTCATCTCTCTTTGTGATTTCTTTATTCTTTCTAAAATGGAAACATTTTTTAGTTTCTGTATGGTTTTGTTCCATTCCTTCACCTGTTTGATTGTGTTTTCCTGTATTTCTTTGAGGGATTTATGTATTTCCTATTTAAGGACTTCTATCTGTGTACCTGTGTTCTACTGTTTCTTTAAGGGAGTTATTTATGCCATTCTTAAAGTCCTCTATCATCACCATGAGATGTGATTTTAAATCAGAATCTTGATTTTACAGTGTTTTAGGGTATCCAGGGATTATTATGGTGGGAGAACTGGGTTCTGATGATCCCAAATTAATTGCCTTGGACTCTGTAGCTTATGTTCTTGTGCTTGCCTTTTTCTATGTTGTTATCTCGGGTGTTAGCTTGTCTTGCTGTAATTATAGCTTGTCTCTACTTGGAGCCTCTGAACCTGTGAGCCTGTGATCTTAAGCATCTCAGCACTCCTGGGAGACCAGCTCTCTCCAGGCAGAATTTGGGTACAGAGAGCTGTGGCATAGGGTAAGCTCTTGTGTGCAGATGGAAACTTGAAGGTTTTTATCCCAGGCTGCTTTGTGTTTCTGTTGTCCTGTGCACTCCTGGCAGGTCCCACTTGGGTAAGGTATTTGAGCAATGGTGGTGGTCTTACCTTTGATCTTATTGTGTCTGCACTCTTGGGAGACCAGCACTCTCTGGATGAAATCCACATACAGAGTGCTATAGCACAGGGTAAGCTCCTGGGTACAGATTGAAAGTCCATTTCTTTATGCACCTTACTTCCTAAGATTGTGGAAATGAACTTGTGGCACATTGGCCTATGTTTATTAATCTAGAAATCATGTGATTGATATGGAAAGAACATGAGTCCAATAGCACAGGAAACAGGTAGCAAGAATCAAACACAAAATAATTGTTAAAAATATCAAAAAATTAATGTGCATATTCTCCCTCCCTTTTCTCTCTTTTTGAAATAGAAGCATATTGGTCAGAGAAAGTTGAGTTAGAATAACCAGAGAAAAACTCAGGCAATGCATACCAATGTAATCCATGTCATCATTTCCAAGTGTGTTTATCAAATTAGAAGGAGAGATACACAAGATTACAAAGGTGTCATAGCAAGGCTGTATGAAATCTTAGAATGTCTTTCCACCATTGACTTGTTTTGATAATTTATTTTCTACTGGATTCCTTAAATAACTTTTAAAATGTGTAAGATCATTCCTGTCATAAAACTGGAGGTATAGAATTCAAATAACTTGATCAAATCCTCTCTCTTTCTTTCTCTCTTTCTTTCTCTCTCTCTCTCTCTCTCTCTCTCTCTCTATATATATATATATATATATATATATATATATCCCTTTCTCTCTCTCAGATACACACACACACAACGAGAGAGAAAGAGAGAGAGAGAGAGAGAGAGAGAGAGAGAGAGAGAGAACTCAGATTTGGGTTTCTAGGTTCTTGTGATTGGCATCAAGTCTGATTTCTTGATAGAGACGAGTAGCTGCAAGGGCTCCTTAAGCATGAACTATGAAGCTAAAATGGGAAATGAAGCTGGATCTGTATGTTGGATTCTTTGAAAGAATGAAACTGCAAAGAACAGTCAGGAAAGTTGAAGGAAGGGAAAGGTCCCGTTTGAAAGGGTGGATGGGGAAAATTAAGATTCTTTCAAGAAATTCACAGAGAACAATTTAGGGTCTGGTGTAGGCAGATACTAAAGAGTTAGCTATCTCAGTTTACTGTAATGCAGAGAGTAGAAGAATGAATACACTTAATATCCAGTAGTTGAGGAGAACATGTGAAGATTCCAATTCCAAATAACCTGCTTAGTGCATGACAAATTGCAAAGAGCATGGTATGTATTTTCACATATTGTATATAATTCATTTCTACACTTAATTTTTAAATTAGTGGTTAACCATGGTGTGGAATTTGGAAGTGATGTAAGAAATGGAATGCCTAAGATAATAATAGAATAATTCATAATAGAAAATTGTGAGTACTTTTTTGCTATTCATTAATCCCAGATAAAACACAATTAAAAGTTTAGGAATATTAAAGGAAGAGTTAGACAGATAGATCAGTTGGTGAAGTTATCTCATGCAAAGCTTAACTATCTGTTGACTCCTGGACTCACAGAGCAAACTCTCATATTCTGACATCTAATATTCACAGATAAAATTTTAAAATATTATAATACAAAATATACTAAAAGTTCATGCTATCTTTAATAAATGGAATGGTAGGAGGAAATAAACTAAGTAATAGAAAAGCTTATTCATAGAGTTGATTTGTATAGCACATATTGTAGTCCTCACAAATTCCAGAGAAAAACCATCACTTCCTTCCAATGTCCAGAAAGTAATGTGTATTTGAGGAAATTGAAAGTCCAATGAGACATTTGATTAAATTCTGATGAATACCAACTGGTAACTTTGTTTGTACACGAATGAAAGAGAAACATGAACAAGGTCAGGACATTGATTGTGAATTTAACATGTTGCCAAGACAATGATGTTGACAGAATAAATAGGTGATAAATCAATATTGGAAAACACCAGAAAATAAATGGATATATTTTAGTGACAAAATGTAGGAAAATTTTCTAATGAAGTACAAATCACACTTGATATGAATTCTTTCAAAGATATAAACAGAAATGTAACGGAAAAGTGATATTGCATAGAGCAAGATCAGGAAGTACATTTTATTGTGGTATTATATTAGAGGGAAATTGCAAAATATTGATGAAGCCAGTGTATGTAAAACACTCTCTTCAGTAATAAAGTTTAGGAGTTATTGCAGTGTTACACTTTATACACATTATATACCTTATACCTTATACACATATGACTTGGCAGGTAATACTGTAAAATCCAAGCACTATATACTGTCATCCCAGTGTATGTTCACACATTTTAGAAGTATCCCTGACATCTAGATTTAAAAGACACGTGGAGAACTATATTCTAAAAAGAACACAGTCAAGGTATGTGTAGCCCTTTATAATTTCATTAAGTAAATTTTTTTCTTTCTTCATCTGGGTTATTTTGAACCATATTTGATTTTGTAGTACTTATATTATTTAGAGAGCAATATAATACACTAAATTTGCTCTGAAAGTAAAACTCAGGTGCTTTAATTCATGTCCCAATGGGCACCTGAAACACAACTTGTCAAATCTCTTGATTGGTTAGGTCTCCATTTCCTCCTCTAAAATACAAGATTAATAATGGGATTGTTGTTGGATTAAAGAGAATTAGGAAAAGGGAACTTCATGAGTATACCATTTTAAGTGTTGACTCTTCTTTAGTATTTAATATATATCTATAGATTATTACAAGTGGAATTTTGGTAAAGAGAAGAAACAAACTATTCCTAATCATGCAAACAAACAGCATATACAGGTCAGTATTTACCATTATATAACATATAGCTTTTTTCCATTATGTATTTGAGATGAGTGGAAATACAGAATTTTAATATTGCCTAAGGATCATATACTATGTAAACACTTAAAATTCATTTAATTAAGTCTCTCTGAGTTGTAGGAAAAACTAGTTTCTGTAGATCACTGAAATAAACAAAATATTGATATATGGACATCTATTTCATGAAGCTTAGAAGGACCTTATATAAAGTATATTTTCAGTAACAATATGGCAACACTCAGAAAAAAAAATCAGTTCCTGTTATTATTGAAATAAAAATAAAATGTAATCAATACTTACAGTTGTAGCCTAGCTCATATTTTACTAATATTAAGCAATTGGCTTTTATGAACACTCATGATAATATAAACACTATATGGTTTACACATACTTAAAATATGATTTTATGAAGATATAAAATTTTACTGCATGTACCAGGTAATGATTATGGTATTAACTTATAGATATAGGACATGGAGAATATAATAAAATCATGTCTTCCCATACTGAATCAAAATAATCAGATAAATGGAAATTTTAGTAATATAATGATTTTTCTACTAGTTATCAAAAATATATTTTCATGATTTTTTATTTAAACATTATAACAGATAAAATTGTTCAAAGTTATAGAATACTGTATTATTTTTACAAACATAGATACATTGTTATCCAAGTAATGGATATGTCCATTAATGTCCAAGTATTTTGAAGCATTCTTGTTCTTCAAATGTTCATACTTTTTTGTGCTAAAACATTAGAAATATGTTAGGCAGTGGTGGTACATGCCTTTAATCTCAGTACTGGGAGGAAGAGGCAGGCAGATCTCTGAGTTTGAAGCCAGCCTAGTTTATAGAGCAAGTTCCAGGACAGCCAGGGATACATAGAAAAACCCATCATAAACAAACAAACAAACAAACATCCAGTGTAGGGTTGTTTCAGATGTTCTCTCCCTTGTGTAACTACAGCTCAGTGCACCAACTGATGGATGCAGTCTTTAAAAATAAGGTGAGACACAGTGAAATATTAATTTTTAACGTATAAAATATTTTAAGTTTCCAAAGGATAAGAACATTTCCAATTAGACTACCTTAAATAGAACAACATACACAACAGTGGTGAAGCAACACGTTTAAAATCTAAAGAGCTCAGAATGTTTAGAGATGCTTAGAGATAAAAGTAAAAGCTTTCAGACATAATCCTGGGTTCATTGACTATAGCTTAGGTCACTAAATTACATTAAGTCTCATATATACCATAATTCTACTTGCATTCCTTATTCACTTAACAGTGCAAATCTTATACTCTGACTACATGGAATCTAGAACAAAACCTTTTTTTAAATAATCAATCAATCAATCAATCAATCAACTGATCAATCAGTTTGTTTATTCTCAATATAACCTGAATGTAGTTTCTCCTTCTTCTACTACTTCCAGTATTCCCTACACTCCTCAACACTGGCCCCTCTACCTTCACTATCTCCAAAATCTACTACTCCTTCTGAAAGCAAAATCCCTCCCCAGAATATCCACTGAATATGACATAACCAGATGTAATAACACTAGGCATAAACCCTGATATCAAGGATGATCAAGGAATCTAGTAGGAAGAAAAGGGTCTTAGGAGCTGAGGAAAGAGTCAGAGACACTCCTCCCCCCCCCCCCCATTCCCAGTGTTAGGAGTCTCACGAGAACAGCAAGCTACACAGCCATCGCAAATGTGCAGTGGACCCAGCACAGACCCACGTAGACTCCATGATCACCACTTCAGCCTCTGTGAGCTCCTATGACCTGCACTTAGTTGACAATATTTGTGGGCCTAGTTCTTCTGATGTCCTTGACCTATCTAGCTCCTGCAAATCCTAACCTCACCCCCCTTTCTAGCTGCAAGGGAAGGGTCCTGAAGGAGATCTCTACTTTGGGCTCAAGTAGAGAACTTAATTTACCAAAATCAAATAACCAACCATAAGATAAACAAAACAAAACAAAACAAAACAAAACAAAACAAAACAAAACAAGACAAAACCCAGGGATCTGGGATTCCTTAGCTAAAACACAAGCTACAACGTGAAGCACTGAAAGATTTCGGAAGTGATTGATTTATTTTTGAATCCCTGGACTAGTAAGGACTAGAAAGAATATTAAAACAATTGCTATAAAAAGAATGAGGTCTATCACACAGGAGGTGCATTTTTTAATAGTCTGGTCTTTATATAGGCAACTCTTGCCTCTAGACTGGGCTCTGTCCCTGGACCTTAAATCCCTGGGTGACCAGTAAATGAAGGATGGATTTAGGAAACATAAGACTGTTGGTCCTAGTGAGGCCCAGCATTTATTGAAGGGATAGAACACATAAGCAGCAATGTTGTGGCAACGAGTTAAGGACAGTAGACAAAGTTCAATAGGAAAAGCACATTTGACACCTCTCTCCAAGAAAAACGTAATGACTTTTGTGATGAACAAATTGGACAGTTCAAGAGCTGATGCAGGAAGTTACTGAAGCCAATTGGTAGTCTAGTGTTACTGAGTCTGCAAAACCGCAATTGTGATTGAATAATCTTAACAACGTGTCTAAAATTTATAACCTGTTACCTCATCTAGCATTGACTCTCTAATATATATTTTCAGCTTTAATAGAATAGTCTCTTATTTTTGGACAGTATGAATGATGCATGCATCAAGATCACAAATATCACACTAATGCCATTATTGCAATGATATTTATTTATTCGATTCTGTGGAATTTAACTTCTGGACTAAAGAAAGGTGTTTAAAAGGATATACATTAGAATTATGGTGAAAATTTTTGTTTTATTAATCATTTTTGTTTACATTTCAAATGTTATCCCCCTTCCCTGTCTTGCCTCCACGAACATCCCACCCATCCCCTTGCCCTTTGCCTCTAACAGGATGGTCCCTCTCTATCTACTCCCTGCCTCACCTCTCAAGTATCCTCCTTATCTCAGGCATTGGACTTTTCTACAGCACAAATTACATCCCCTTCCACTGATGCCAGATGAGGCAGTCTTCTGATACATATGTAGCCATGAACCAACACATATATACTGTTTGGTGGTTTCATCCTTGAGAGCTCTGAAGGGTCTGGTTATTGATACTATTGTTCTTCCTGTGGGCTTGCAATCCCTTTCAGCTCTTTCAGTTCTTCCCCTCACTATTCCATTGGGATCCCTGGGCTCAGTATCTTCATTTGCCTTAGGTGCTGGCAGAGCCTCTCAGAGGACAGCCATACCAGGTTCCTGTCTGCAAGTACACAATTTTTTTATTTGAATTTGTTTGAAATTCTATTCTCATCAAGCATTAGCCTCCTGATTCGTCTCTAGCTTCATCAATTAAATAAGAATAACATAATAATGGAAGATGTGGAATTATCATAGGTTTCTTATTAGACATATTGTGATTCTGAAAGTCCCACTTTTTCTCCCTTAATACTACATACTTGGCTATCCCTCAGAATTTCCTGTGCGAGTAACAGTGAAAGTTTTCTTTTAAAAGAGAAAAGCTTTAGGATTCAGTTGTTAAGAATTTCAGTTACTGTCTAAAGGTTGGGGAGATGAAAAATATTAAATTGACCCATAAGTGGGTCCATGGCTTCAGCTACATATGTAGCAGAGGATTGCCTTCTCTGGCATCAATGGAAAGAGAAGCCCTTGGACCTTTGGAGACTTGTTGCACCAGCATAGGGGGATGCTAGAGGAATGAGGCAGGAGTAGATGGGTAGATAAGCTCCCTCTTAGTAAGGCAAAGGGGAAGGGAAATGGGGTCGGGGTTGCAGATGGGAGAATAGGAAGGGACAACATTTGAAGTGTAACTAAATAAAAGAACCAATAAAAAATAAATTATTTATCAAAACCTTAAAGAAAAAAGAATGTACTGTTTAGGAACAATCCCCATGAATCTAGAAGGCAAGTCACTTGTTCCTCTGAGCATCTTTTCTCACCTATAAAATGGCATAACAAATCTGTGAGATGTGGCTCAGATCAGGCACCTACACTGGGGCTGCAAACCTGTAAAGTAAAGGAAAACATTTCCAGGGTCTTGGGACTTTTCTAGCTTCCTTTATTTCTACTTCTTTTGTATTTCTCATTTAATTATCTTGTTATTACCATTCTCTCCCTAACAAGTCCTTTCTTTTTGAACTGCCTTTTGTCCACCTTTGTAAAACATTTGCCTTTAGTTCCTCCCTACTGCATACCTAGTCAAGAATGTGAGATGTTTTCTGCATTGAATTCTTAACTTACACAATTTATCTCAGTGAAAGATGTTTATCCCAGCTGGGCGTGGTGGCGCACATCTTTATTCCCAGCACTCGGGAGGCAGAGGCAGGCGGACTTCTGAGTTTGAGGCCAGCCTGGTCTACAAAGTGAGTTCCAGGACAGCCAAGGCTATACAGAGAAACCCTGTCTAGAAAAACCAAAAAAAAAAAAAAAAAAAAAAAAAAAAAAAGTTTATCCCAAATCAGTCTCTTTATTCATTTGGAGAAACAATCTATATATTTAAAAATGTGACAGGTTTCTAAGCTCTGTAAATAGGCTTGTGTAAAGATTTCTTGATGACTTATTGTTGGCCCCTTTAGAGACTGAAACTCAGAATTAATAAAGACTGGTTCAATGAATCTATCAGTAAACTGTGGTCATCAGAGAGGTAGATGAAAATGAGAGAAAAGATGAGAGTCTGTGCTTAATTATAAGGTTATGTAATCCATGGATTCTCCATACTAGCAAGAGAATGATTTTCTGTTTTGAATTAAATTGTCATATCTGGATTCACTGAAGATTTCAGTCACTATAAGTGGCTAGGATTCACACAGATAAATACACAAGAGTCCTTTTGAGGTGATCCAGTTTTACTGATGCTCTTGCCATAGTCCAGTCAGCTTTGTCAAGACTGGAATAAAGTAGAGATTAACTGAATCTTCTTTGACTTAGTACTTTTACCTTGTAACATGGCAAGAAAATCTCCTCAAAGCTTTATCTCCTAGACTTTAAAAAGAGTCATCTGCTTCAACATTGGGATCTCCTTGCTTCAAGAGAACTTTTCAATAGAATGTGGGATATAGATAGATTATATAGAAAATGAATGTAAACATACACACACACACTTACATACACACATATACATATATACACATATATTCTGATATAAGCACAGATACAAGATATTGGTCAGTTTTGTAATATTCATGCCATGCACATGCTTCCAGAGAAAAATAAAAATATCTACAGGGTATCTTTACAGCCTGTTCTAAAACAGTGGGAAAAGAAACAAAAAAGTACAGAGTAATTTGAATAACTGTGTGAGATGTAAGGAAAATTAAGTCTTAATCAAGGAATTATCAAGCTAACTAGATGTTATTCATTACCATGACATATATTTTAATAGTTTCATCTCTCAGCTAATATGCCAGAGTGAGGGCTAAGGAAGAATTCTAGTCCTTTACACATTCCACCAATGCTATTGGATGTCCCTTTGATTGGCCTTAGTTACAGTAGCTAAAGTAAAAGACTCTGGGCGTCTTTGTAGCTAGCCACTCAGATAGTTACCACAATTACTTCTCCACCATTCCGATCAGACCTTTGCTTAAGTGAAGAAATAGTGACTAAGTGGCCTCATTAGCTCTTTCCAGAGTCTCTTGTTTGATAAACAAGTTTGGCAGCATTGTCTCCTTGGAGAATTTTTATTTTGAACATTATATAACTCCATTACTGGTGGTAGGCTGCTCAGCCAGCTGCTCAGTGTTCTTTGCATAGATCTATAATTTCTTCTTGAGACAGTACATTTTACATTTTGGTTTTCTGCACTATTTTAAAGCAATGTCATGCTATTCCACTGGCACTGGAGTCATGAGTATTTTGAGGCAACATTTTTTTTTTTTATGTTTATTCCTCCATCAGTACTAGGGGAATATATTCAAAACCACTCTATTTATCAGTGTCAAGGCAGAACTGAAGCCATAGTACAAATTATACCCTCATGCACACCACTGTACTGTGGTTATTATTCATTAATTACGCTTGTTCTGTATTTACCCCTATACACCTGTTTATTCTTGGATCTCAATAAGAAAAATATTGTGGAAAACTATTATTTTTAAATTTTTGGTTCTTCAAGGCAAGGTCTTTCTGAATAGCTCTGCTACCCTTGTTACTCAGTACTGAGCCCAAGTTTGCCTCAAACTCACAGCAATCCTCCTGTGTCAGCCTCTCCAAGTATTGAAATTACAAATTTGTGCTACTATTCTTGGTTTAGAAATGAGTTTTTGAGTAGATAGAATTGATAGAAGAAATAAAATTGTAATAAGTGAACTAAGTAGCAAACAATAAACTAAACTAGTCCGATGGGCAGGACTTATGTGGCTATGCTTCCTTCTAAGTTAGAATATATTCTACTCCAATATCTGCCTTTTGCCTTTGCAATAAATTATATACAAGCATTTTTTTATTACCTTTTGGAAATATTCACCAGTATATTTTACTCAGTAATTCTGTTTGGTGATTAATATGTTGTTTGTAGGGATGAAGAAATGCCACCAACAACTCCATTTTATCTTCATTTTCCAGGGTTTAGTTATTTAGCACTTTGTAGCACAGAAACTTGTGTCTTTCCTACAGACGGGGAGCTAAAATAGACAGCAATATCACTATATACCACCAGGTAACCTACTGAGAGTATTTAAAGCCTGTTTTAAAATAATGTGAAAAGGAACAAAACTCCAGAGTAATTTGAAAAAGAGTGGATAATCAAAAATTTCTGGAAAAATAAAACTAATGACTTAATATTCTCTATGGTAGTCACACGACACTTAATCCTGTCCTACGTACTATAATACATGAACCTGATTATATAAATCATCAGTGTTCCCAGAGGACCATGATATTTCATGTTATGTTTCCTGAAGACATTGATAAATTATATATATATTATTTCAAGTCATAAAATACTATCAGTTATACTCAGTTCAAATCCGGAAGAAAATTAGCTGGCTGCTAAATATTTCTTTCATCTGTGAATGTCATTGTGAATTTAACTGCAACATAGGGCCCATTAAATAACTATTGTTAACTATTAACATACCACCACTTTATCCTTTATTAATGACACATTTAAATTTCAGCTTCATGCCTATTGTCGAAGAGATACAGGAATATATTATTTTTACTCAAGTATCCTGTAAAAGTACTTTTTCTTCTAAGGAAATATTTTAAGTTCCTTTCTCTTCTTGATGGAAGATTCATTTTTAATTGGCTCTTTAGGTGTTTCCAGTTTCTCTGTTTTTATTAGAAACTGAATAGTTTCATGTATCCGGAAAAAAGAAAAAATAGAGGAGAGGCTGCAGAAACCCTTCATTTTACTGAGGCTTTGGTGGTGTAGGAACTGTTTAACAGGTTGTGAAAAAGGTGACAAATGGCTTAATTCCATATGAATTAAATCTTTGTCTAATACAGAAACAGACTTGTTTTTAAAACACCATATTAGAAAGTTCTCCTGTTTGGTTAAAAGGATGGCTCAGTAGATAAAATGTATAACATCAGGATTTCTGGTGCTTAGAACTTGCATAATGGCCACATGTGTGTGATGACTACCTGTAAACCGAGACCTCAAAGTGAAAAGACAGGGACATTCCTCCAGGAAAAGCAGGTTAGTTTCCAGTTCTTGGAGAGACCGTGCCTTAATTAATACAGTCAAAAGTCTCCACGGAGTGCTCCCAATGTCATTTTGTGTCTCTATGTTTTTATATGCAAACACATACAAGCATGCAAAAATATTTCTCACCTTACCATTGAAAATAAAAATAACAACAACAACAACAAAAACAACAACAACAAAACAACTAAGAACAGTTCTGTCTGAGGCAGAACTGATCTGACGGAAAGGCCTGGTAGCTGTTCCTTTAATAATTGTGAGGATCTTGAGCAATGATGGTATTGAGGGGACTCTGGCGAGTCATGGGTCATTTCCTTCAGTTCTCACAGAGCTCTGTAAGTGGTCTTATAACTTGACCTCGGTCAAGTAAGGATTGACCTGAGAAGGGAGCTTCAGAATTTGTTCAGATGGCTGTGTACTATTTATAGAACTCTAGCAGAATTAAAAGGCTAGTTTTAAAAAGATCGCCAACATCTCCTTTTTCTGTCACTTAGTTTGCTAAGTTACACAGTTTATAGCAAATAAAGAGTTTTTGTTATAATGAAAATCCAATGTGTGCTTCTAAATCTTATCAATATAGTTGCTAAAGAAAGTGCACAGTCGCTGGTAATGTTCATGTCCCCATGTTAATATACTAAGAAAGGAATGTGTTGCAAGACCTGCAAAGGAATAGACCAATGACACCATGCATAAGCGCACATGTAATTTAACATTATGCTCTATGAGTATACAGTAAGGCAGCAATGTGATCTGATAGAAGATCATGTTGTATCATGATTAGGTTTCTAAACTTTGTGCCATAGTTACAACATATTATGATAAGAGAGAACATGGAGCAAAATTGTCTGTTAGGGTGAATGTGGGTCTTGAAATTATTAATAATGAAAACAAGAGACTGAAGTAGTTTGGGAACTGACTTATCGATCAACTGTGCCATCTACTATCTGTCAACCCAGTGGGATAAGAAAATGAAGAAACATCATTAATTTTCATGTTTTTAAAGTTTACAATTAAAACAAGCATTTTACCTACTATGAAGTAAATTTGCTGTTCTACTTTTGAATAATTTATTAACAAAGCATTTTCTAAACTTAATGACTTTGCCTCTGGCAAAATATATTCTCTTATTTCCTGGTCTCCACATGCCTTCTTGAGATTAGTAATTAAACAGGACTTGTGTTCTAATTTTGAGTAAGTAATTAAATTGTGTTGGATTTCTGAAAAAAAATTGTATATAAAATATGAAATATCACATTAAGAGCTTGAACTGTAATCCCTTTGCTTAAGAAGTATTATATCTTAAATTTACCAATATTCTTTTCTTTTTTACTAGATATTTTCTTCATTTACATTTCAACTGCTATCCCTTCTCTTAGTTTCCTCTCCAAAAGTCCCTATGCCCCTGCCCTTCTCCCCCAACCTACCCACTACTGCTTCCTGGCCCTGGCATTCCCCTGTACTGGGGCATATAATCTTTACAAGACAGTGACCTCCCCTTACATTGATGGCAGACTAGGCCATCCTCTGCTACATATGCAACTAGAGACACAAACTCTGGGGGGTACTGGTTAGTTTATACTGTTGTTCCTCCTATAGGGTTGCAGACACCTTTAGTTTCTTTGGTACTTTCTCTAGCTTCTTCATTGAGGGACCTGTGTTCCATCCAATAGATGACTGTGAGCATCCACATCTGTATTTGCCAAGCACTGACATAGCCTCATAAGAGATAGCTATATCAGGGTCCTCTCAGCAAAAACTTGCTGGAATATGCAACAGTGTCTGTGTTTGGTGGTTGTTTATGGGATGAGTCCCCAAAAAGGGTCAGTTTCTGGATGTTCATTCCTTCCATCTGAGCTCTGAACATAGTCTCTGTAACTCCTTCCATGGGTATTTTGTTCCCCATTCTAAGAAGGAATGAAGTATCAACACTCTGGTCTTCTTCTTCTTCTTCTTCTTCTTCTTCTTCTTCTTCTTCTTCTTCTTCTTCTTCTTTCTTCTTTCTTATTTCTTCTTCTTCTGATTTATGTGTTTTGAAAATTGTATCTTGGGTATTCTAAGTTTCTTGGCTAATATCCACTTAGTGAGTGCATATCATGTGGGTTCTTTTGTGATTGGGTTACCTCATTCAAGATGATATCCTCCGGATTCATCCATTTGTCTAAGAATTTCATAAATTCACTGCTTTTATTCATACATTTTCTGTATCCATTCTTCTGTTGAGGGACATCTGGCTTCCTTCCAGCTTCTGGCTATTAGAAATAAGGCAGCTATGAACAAAGTAGAGCATGTGTCCTTATGACAAGTTGGAGCATTTTCTAGGAATATGCCCAGGAGAGGTATTGCTGAATCTTCTGGTAGTACTACATCCAATTTTCTCCAGAGTAGTTGCACCAGCTTGCAATGACACCAACAATGGAGGAGTGTTCCTCTTCCTCTTCATCCATGCCAGCATCTGCAGTCACCTGAAATTTTGATCTTAGTCATTCTGATTGGTGTGAGGTGGAAACTCACTGTTGTTTTGATTTGCATTTTCGCTGATGACTGGGGGTGCTGAACATTTTTTCAGGTGCTTCTCAGCCATTTGGTATTCCTCAGTTGAGAATTCTTTGTTTAGCTCTGTACTCCATTTTTTTTTTAAAGATTTATTTCTCGTTACGGATGGTTGTGAGCCACCATGTGGATGCTGGTATTTGAACTTATCAACTTTGGAAGAGCAGTCGGGTGCTCTTACCCGCTGAGCCATCTCACCAGCCCCTGTACTCCATTTTTTAATAGGGTTATTTGATTTTATGGAGTCCTGTCTCTTGAGTTCTTTGTATATATTGGATATTCGTCCCCTATCAGATTTAGTATTGGTAAAGATCCTTTCCAATTCTGTTGGTGGCTTTTTGTATAATTGAAAGTGTCTTTTCCTTACAGAAGCTTTGCAATTTTATGAAGTCTCATTTGTAGATTCTCAATCTTACAGAACAAGCCATTGCTGTTCTGTTCAGTAATTTTTCCCCAGTGCCCATATCTTTGAGGCCTTTTCCCACTTTCTCCTCTATAAATTTTAGTGTCTCTGGTTTTATGTGGAGTTCCTTGATCCACTTAGACTTGAGCTTTGTACAAGGATATAGGAATGGATTAATACGCATTCTTCTACATGATAACCACCAGTTGAACCAGTACCATTTGATGAAAACTTTGTCTTTTTCCACTGGAGGATTTTACCTCCTTTGTCAAAGATCAAGTGAACATAGGTTTGTGGGTTCATTTCTGGCTCTTCAGTTCTATTCCACTGATCTATCTACCTGTCTGTCACTGTACCAGTACCACACAGCTTTTGTCACAATTGCTCTGTAGTACAGCTTAAGGTCAGGCATGATGATTCTACCAGAATTTCTTTTATTGTTGAGAATAGTTTTTGCTATACTAGGTGTTTTGTTATTCCAGATGAATTTGAAAATTGCCCTGTCTAACTTTGTGAAGAATTGAGTTGCAATTTTGATGGGGATTACATTGAATCTGTAGATTGCTTTCAGCAAGATAGCCATTTTTATTATATTAGTCAGGCCAATACATGAGCATGGGAGATTATTCCATCTTCTGAGATCTTCTTCAATCTCTTTCTTTTGAGACTTGAAGTTCTTATCATATAGATCTTTGACTTCCTGAGTTAGAATCATACCAAGGTATGTTATGCTATTTGTCACTATTGTGAGGGGTATTGTTTCCCTAATATCATTCTCAGCCTGTTTATCCTTTGTGTAGAGAAAGGCAGCTGATTTGTTTGAGTTAATTTTATATCCAGCTACTGCACTGAACTGTTTATCAGGTTTAGGGGTTCTTGGGTGGAATTTTGGGGGTCATTTATATATACAAATATATATCTGCAAATAGTGATATTTTGACTTCTTCCTTTCCAAATTGTATTCCCCAGATCTCCTTTTGTTGTCTAATTGCTCTGGCTAAGACTTCAAGTTCTATATTGAACAGGTTGGGAGAAAGTATGCAGCCTTGTCTAGTCCCTGATTTTAAGGGACTGCTTCGAGTTTCTCTCCATTTAGTTTGTTGTTGGCTACTGGTTTGCTGTATATTGCTTTTATTATGTTTAGGTATGTACCTTGACATCCTGATCTTTCTAAGACTTTCATCATGAATGGGTGTTGAATTATGTAAAATGCTTTCTCAGTATCTAACTAGAAGATCATGTGGTTTTTGTGTTTGATTTTGTTTATATAGTAGATTATGTTGATGGATTTCCATATATTAAGCCATCACTGTAGCCCTTGGTTGAAGTCTACTTGATCAGGTTGATCGTTTTGATGGTTCTTGTATTCTGTTTATGAGATTTTTTTTTGGGGGGGGGGGTGGTGGTGAGACAGGGTTTCTCTCTATAGCCCTGGCTGTCCTGGGACTCAATTTGTAGACCAGGCTGACCTCGGACTCAGAAATCTGCCTGCCTCTGCCTCCCAAGTGCTGGGATTAAAGGCATGTACCACCACCACCTTGCATGGTTTGTGAGAATTTTATTGAGTATTTTAGCATTGATGTTCATAAGGGAAATTGGTCTGAAGTTCTCTTTCTTTGTTGGGTCTTTTATGTGATTCAGGTATCAGAGTAATTGTGGCTTCATAGTATGATTTGGGTAGAGTACCTTCTGTTTCTATTTTGTGGAATAGTTTGAAGAGAATTGGAATTAGGTCTTCTTTGAAAGTTTGATAGAACTCTGCACTAAACTCATCTGGTCCTGGGGTTTTTTGGCTGGAACACTATTAATGACTGCTTGATTTCTTTAGGGGAAATGGGACTGTTTAGAATGTTAATCTGATCCTGATTTAACTTTGGTACCTGGTATCTGTCTAGGAAATTGTCATTTCCTCCAGGTTTTCCAGTTTTGTTGAGTATATCCTTTGTAGTAGGATCTGATGATGTTTTGGATTTCCTCAGGTTCTGTTGTTGTGTCTCCCTTTTCATTTCTGATTTTGTTAATTAGGATACTGTCCCTGTGCCTTCAAGTTGGTTTGCCTAAGGGTTTATCTATGTTGTTGATTTTCTCAAAAAAAAAAAAAAAATAGTTTCTGGTTTGGTTGCTTCTTTGTATAGTTTTTTTTTTTTTTTTTTTTTTTTTTTTTTTGTGTGTGTGTGTGTGTGTGTGTGTGTGTGTCTACTTGGTTGATTTTATCCCTGAGTTTAATCACTTCCTGCCATGTGCTCCTCTTGGGTGAATTTACTTCCTTTTGTTCTAGAGATTTTTGGTGTGCTCTCAGGCTGCTAGTGTATGCTTTCTCTAGTTTATTTTTGGAGGCACTCAGAGCGATGAGTTTTTCTCTTAAGACTGCTTATAGAGTGTCCCATAAGTTTGGGTATGTTGTGGCTTCATTTTCTTTAAACTCTAAAAAGTCTTTAATTTCTTTCTTTATTTCTTCCTTGAACAAGTTATCATTGAGTAGAGTGTTGTTCTGCTTCTACATGAATGTCAGCTCTCTATTATGTTGTTATTGAAGACCATCCTTAGTCAGTGGTGATCTGATAGGATGCATGGGATAATTTCAGTATTTTTGCATCTGTTGAGGCCTGTTTTGTGACCAATTATATGATCAATTTTGGAGAAGTTACCATGAGGTGCTGAGAAGAATGTATAGCCTTTTCTTTAGGATAAAATGTTCTGTAGATATATGTTAAATCCTTTTGTTTTGTAACTTCTGTTAGTTTCACAGTATCTCTGTTTAGTTTCTGTTTCCAGAATCTGTCCATTGATGAGAGTGGGGTGTTGATGTCTCCCAATATTATTGTGTGAGGTGTAATGTATGCTTTGAGCTTTACTATAGTTTCTTTAATGAATGTGGATGCCCTTGCATTTGGAGCATAGATATACAGAATTTAGCGTTCATCTTGGAAGATTTTACCTTTGATGAGTATGAAATGCCCCTCCTTGTCTTTTTTGATAACTTTGGGTTGGAAGTTTAATTTTATTTGATATTAGAATGGCTACTCCAGCTTGTTTCTTCAGACCATTTGCTTGGTAAATTGTTTTCCAACCTTTTACTCTGAGGTAGTGTCTGTCTTTTTTCCTGAGGTTGGTTTCCTGTAGGCAGCAAAATATTGGGTCCTGTTAATGTAGCCATTCTGTTATCTATGTCTTTTTATTGGGGAATTGAGTCCATTGATATTAAGAGATATTAAGAAAAAGTAATTGTTGCTACCTATTACTTTTGTTGTTAGAGTTGGGATTGTGTTCTTGTGGCTATATTCTTTTAGGTTTGTCGAAGGATTACTTTCGTGCTTTTTCTAGGGCGTAATTTTCCTCCTTGTGTTGGAGTTTTCCCTTTATTATCCTTTGAAGTGCTGGATTTGTGGAAAGATATTGTGTGAATTTGGTTTTGTCATGGAATACTTTGTTTTTTCTCTCTACTGTAATTGAGAGTTTTGCTGGTTATAGTAGCCTGGATTGGCAGTTGTGTTCTCTTAGGGTCTGTATAACCTCTTTCCAGGATATTCTGGCTTTCAGATTCTGTAATGAGAAGTCTGGTATAATTCTTTTTTTGTTGTTGTTTTTGTTTGTTTGTTTGTTTTGTTTTGTTTTTCAAGACAGAGTTTCTCTGTGTAGCCCTGGCTGTCCTGGAACCCTGGAACTCACTCTGTGGATCAGGCTAGCCTCAAATTCAGAAATTCGCTTGCCTGAGCCTCCCGAGTGCTGGGGATAAAGGCATGTACCACCATGCCCTGCTTGGTATAATTCTAATAAGTCTTCCTTTATATTTTTCTTGACCTTTTCCTCCTTTTGCTTTTACTATTCTGTCTTTATTTAGTACATTTGTTGTTCTGATTATTATGTGTTGGGAGGAATTTCTTTTCTGGTCCAAACTATTTGGAGTTTTGTAGGATTCTTGTATGGTCATGGGCATCTCTTTCTTTAGGTTAGGTTAGGGAAGTTTTCTTCTATAATTTTGTTGAAGATATTTACTGGCCCTTTAATTTGGAAATCTTCCTTCTTGTCTACATGTGTTATCCTTAGGTTTGGTCATTGTGTCCTGGATTTCCTGGATGTTTTGAGTTAGGATCTTTTTGCATTTTCTTTGATTGTTGTGTCCATGTTTTCTATGGAATCTTCTGCACCTGAGATTCTCTGTTCCATCTCTTGTATTCTGTTGCTGATGCTCGAATCTATGGCTCATGATTTCTTTCCTAGGATTTCTATCTCCAGAGTTGTCTCCCTTAGTGTTTTCTTTATTGGTTCTACATCCATTTTTAGATCTTGGATGGTTTTGTTCCATCCCATCACCTGTTTGGTTGTGTTTTCCTCTAATTCTTTAAGGGATTTTTGTGTTTCTTCTTTAAGGACTTCTACCTGTTTAGCAATGTTTTCCTGTAATTCTTTGAGGGATTTTTGTGCTTCCTCTTTCAGAACTTCTACCTGTTTAGCAGAGTTCTCCTGTATTTCTTTAAGTGAGTTATTTCTCTTAGGGTGTTTATTGTTGTTGTTGTTTTCTGCTTTCCTTTTTAGATCTTGGATGGTTTTGTTCAATTCCAATCACCTGTTTGGTTGTGTTTTATGTAATTCCTTAAGGAATTTTTGTGTTTCCTCTTTAAGGACTTCTACTTGTTTAGCAGTGTTTTCCTGTAATTATTTGAGGGATTTTTATGCTTCCTCTTTAAGGACTTCTACCTGTTTAAGCAGTGTTCTCCTGTATTTCTTTAAGTGAGTTATTAATGCCCTTCTTAAAATCCTCTATCAGCACCATGAGATATGATTGTAAATCCAAATCTTGCCTTTCTGGTATATTGGGGTATTCAGGACTCGCTGTGGTGGGAGTACTGGGTTCTGGTGATACCGAGTGGTCTTGGTTTCTGTTAGTAAGATTCTTAAATTTGCTTTTAACCATTTGGTAATCTCTGGTGTTAGATGTTCTAGCTGTGTCTGGCTGGAACTTATTTCTCCTGTGATTCTGATAGCATCTGTCAGCCCTCCTGGGAGTCCAACTCTCTCTTGAGTCCCAGTGATCAGAGCACCCTCTGCTGGCAAGCTCTCCTCTTGCAGGGAAGGTGCACAGAGGTTTGGAGCTCAGCTCTTCCTCCATGCCTGAAGGGACCGTGTCCAAGAAGCTCTGTTTCTTCTGCATCCCAAATGCTCTCCTATGAGGGCTGATCTCCGAGAGACCTGAAATACAAGATGGCGCTCTCACCTGAGCCCTGGGGTCAGATCCCTCCCCGAAGGCAAACTCCTCTGGCAGGGAAGCTGTGCAGAGGTCTGGGTCTCAGCTCCACCTCCTGGCTCAAGATGAAGCCCCAAAGGGACCCTGTCCAAGAAGCTCTATTGCTTCTGCGGCTAGTGTGCTATCCTGTGTGGACTGATCTTTGAGAGACCTTGGATACAAGATCAAAATTTACCAATATTCAATTATTAATTGTAACAATTACTTGATTAGTAAATAATATTATTGTAAACAGTTTATCTATATTAATGATCAATGAACAAAATGAATAATATCTTAATAGCATTTAGTCAGTATGTTACCCCTGATGAAAAGAGGTATACCTCAATACATAAATGAAATCAGAAATTTAACTCCAATTTGCATGGTATAGTTTTATTTGAAATCACATATATTGAACTCTATGTAATTGTGTTCCTCACTTACTTATAAACATCATACATTAAATATTTTCTAAGCAGAAAATTTTATCCTATAACCACCCCTAAAATTTAATATCATATAAAGATTTGCAACACTCAATTTTATAAAGATTAATAGATATTTTAATACTTAAACAGACTCCAGAGTCTTAATTTGAATTTACTATCTTTTTTTTTTTTTTTTTGGTTTTTGAGACAGGGTTTCTCTGTATAGCCCTGGCTGTCCTGGAACTCACTTTGTAGACCAGGCCGGCCTCGAACTCAGAAATCCGCCTGCCTCTGCCTCCCAAGTGCTGGGATTAAAGGCGTGCGCCACCACGCCCGGCTTGAATTTACTATCTTTTGATAATAATTCCAACCTATAGTCAAGATATGTGATACTTGTATTTTAAGTCACCCTCATGGGAAATATAGTAAAACATCCATTATTAATATTATCTTATTACATTATAGAATATAGAATGTACAAGGTTTTATTAAATTGATATGACATAATATGTATATATAATAGATTTCTCCTCTATAATTACACATAACTGTCCTATAATATGAATCTTCCATTAATTGAAAACTCTTATCCAAATAGTGTATTTTTAGACTTCTTCTAAGATTAGTTTATATAGCTTAAATGCTTTATTCATCCTCTATTCCTTCAGCTGCTTTTAAATAGTCATATATAAATGCCATTTGAGTTTGTAGAAAGATGTAAATGTTCCAATTCTGTACATTTTGCTCATTATTATTAAAAAATCACATGAAATTTTCAAGTTCTCCAACTTCTTTGATTTTCTCAGTAAAACATGAACCACCTTTTTGGTCAGAAATATTCAGGTTACATGTATGGAGGTGAAAGTGTTTAGATTAAAACATACAACAATCATATATTCTTGCCAGTTATGGGAAACATTAGATATTTAGAATATATTAAAACGTTGTATTATGTGTGAACTGTTTCATGAGTACTTAATTTTTTAGCTTGAGCTTAGACATTTCCACAACCTATAGACAAACATATTAATGCTTCATTGAAGTGATGTATATTATACTCTAAACAATTAATAAGCATCCTCCAACAATGATTAAACAATTTAGATTTGCAAGTGATTGAAATAATAATTTTCTTATGTTTTTGAAAGTATGTCCCATTTTATTAAGAACTGAAAATGTAAAATTCAGTTTATACATATTAAAATATTCTAAGTACAGCATGCTAACTCAGCAATTAGCTTTCATGCATTCATTGACTTGCTCCTTCATTTAGCCATTCATTTCATTTCAATAAATATTTTTATTTAATTAATAGACATTGATGATCACAATAGGTATAGTCTACTGTAGACTTAAATTAAAAATGAATAAAATCATTGATGCCTGGTGAATCATAGAGTACAGCATATGTGATGTTAGGGGCAGTCAAGTACTGTCATGAGTGTATTAATATGGAGTCAAATAAAAAAACTGTAAACAGAACTAATCTTTGAATAATGGCTGGAATTAACTATGTTATAAGCAGTTTCATCACTTAAAAGCTGTAATTCTTCAGATGTGAAAAGAATTCATTGAATGATTACATAATAAATAGGGCATATGTGTTCTGCACATATAAGAATAGTTGTTATTAAATTAATGTCTGTATTTTTGTGTGTTACTATGTTGCCCATTGTACATTCAACCTCCAGGGTTCAAATGATCCTTCCATTCTCAATGTACCAAGGTTTCACTTATATAAGTTCAAAGCAGGACCCAGATCTTGCCTTAATTATTATTTTTAAATGAGAAAGCAATCAGTCTAATTTGGCTCATTACTATCTTTGCTTGCCATCTGCATTTATCCTTTACACTGAAAGAAAATTGTAACTACCATTTACTTCTTACCTGTAACTTTCCTTTTCCTCGTCACATGAGAAGCAAATATGAGGTTGGCTTCTGGGTTCCACATAAACACATACCTGTACATCCATATATACCTAGACACCATGTGAAGAAATAATGCTGAAAGTCTTGAGAATAGCCCATTTAACACCTTTTTTTCTGTGGAAAGAGTCGGGTCTTTTGGAGATCAATTGAAGAAGCTGCTGAACCTCCTCTGTAGTTTAATACAAGCCTATGTATAAGGCTAGCCCAAGAAAAACACCAAAACTACATTACTATAGAACATAAACAGATCTTTCAAGAATAAAAAATTATGTATGGCATCAAGGTATCTGTCATTTACTCTAACTTTCTTAAAGAAATAAAAGAATAACATAAAGTGAACAAACAAACAAAATCTCTTTAATATAAAACTGAGTTTGAACTCAATATGTGTCCTTGGTTTATGTAATTATGCTTCCAGAGACCACTGTCTAACTCTTTTAAGATCTATGGAGTGGGGATGGCTAACTTCAAAGTACTCTTTATACCCCTAGATTCTACAATTATGATTCTCTGCATCTGTTTCTGTTACATCAGAACACCAGGGATTCTGACATTATCAAGGCATAAAATAAATAGAACAATAATAAAATCAGGAATCAATCTCATTTTCTTTCATTAGTTAGCTGTTCCATGGGAAGTTATTTTTACTTCATATATTAGATATGAGAACGTAAAAACATTAATATTACCTTTATCATTTTTAATCAAAAGAATGTATGAAATATGTATTTGGTTCCCATTCCTTGCTTCCCATCAAAGTGAATAGGCAAATACATAATAATATACGGATATATTAAAGAAGACTTTTATCAGGGGTTAAAGAAACTACACAAAAAGTATTATTGCTTTGGTGATGCTCTTTTATTTAAAAAGGTGAAGCTTTGGGGGTTTTACATGCTTGAGAGTAGAATGGTGTAGCCAATTTAGGATCAGTATTCCATTTTCTAAAAAAGAAAAAAAATTCTAAAAGTAAAGCATCTTAAGAATGAAGTAACTCACAAGTTGTATCATTGGTTGCCCCTAACAAATTATATGTAGATTGACCTTTAGTGCACCTCTTTGCATATACACTGGAAAGGTGGTAGAGATGGCTAAACTAGTTTTTAATAAGAACAAGTAGCTTGGAAAATGGAAAATCTGCTCTTCTTTCTCCGCTGGTATCTCAATTTGCTATTATGCTCAAGCATAATTGTGTAGTAATTTCTTTATGTTCCTCGCTTACCATCTGCATCTGTTTCAGTTACATCAGAACACCAGGAATTGAGACATTAACAAGGCATAAAATATATAGAACAATGATAATATCAGGAATCAATCTCATTTTCTTTCACCTACCATATTACATTTATTAGAAAAAAAAACATTAGATCTATTTGCAAACATACTCTGAACTACCTACTTCTCTACAACTTAATTTCCTTTGACCACACACTCAAAATTATCAACCCATGACTGTGAATACCATTCCCTATAACTATCAAATGGTAACTTTTATTGTAAGGCAGTTATTTATAATTTATCTATTGAATAGGTTTTTTTTTTCATTTTATTTAGCACAACTAACATTTCTGACCTATAAACCAAGGAATTTGTCTGTATGCTATAGTTTTGGTTTTTGTGAAGTTATTGCTCAATAATAGGCACTGAGTAAGTATTTACTGCATGAATATGTGACCTTCCACTCTAGGCTATCAACTCTCATATTACCTTGTTCTTTTAGTGTCATGAGTTTGACTTCCTGAAGCATCTCTTATTGTTTCTAAAAAAGAAAGGAAAAAAACCCCTTTACTTTTGTTCATGCAGAATTGTGTGATCTTTTTAAAGTTCCTATCATGCTAAATTATAAAAGAGCATCATATGGTTTTTATGAAGACTACAATACCCAACATATCCTAACACACTTAGGAAGGCCCGTCAAATTTGCACATAACCCCATACAGGTGAGCTGGCTTGCTTTGGATTCACACTAAGCTCTTGGAGTCAGCTTTGTCTCAACTATTCCCCCAGTCACTCTCGGGTTCAATACTTTATGTTGGTTACCATGGATTTATATGATCTGAAAAAAAAATCATTTTGCTTGTTGATCTCAAACCTTGCTTTTGCACTGACATAAGCTTCATGTTAATAGGGCTTGCTTGTATTCAGTGATTGTTATTGCTATTATAATCTACATAAGAAGTTTCCAAAGCCTACATAGACTTTCTATAATAATCATTATACTTTAAACACATTTATTTGCCTATCACCAGTTTACGGAAATTTTTTTTTTTTTTGCTCATTGCCTAAATTCTGTAAGAAATTTCTGCCAGACATTTTCAAGCATTTTATGAATTAATGAATTTCTGTAACCTATCTGGACCAGACCAGCATCCAACATCACTATTCTGTGTTCATTCTTTCATTCTATCCATACCTTGTCCCATATACATACATATATACAAATCAATGCAGACCCTATGTATACTATGTGAAATGAAAAGAAAGGGCCCATGAATAGATGGCTATGAATTGACAACAAATGAAATCGTGAAATACAAACCTTGGAGACTATTCAACGGATCATATCCAAAACAAGTTATATAGCTTACATCATAAGCTTTGAAACACATTTTTAATACTAAGATCCTTTGTCACTAAATGAAGGAGTACATTACTTTTTAAAACAACCAAAGACATCAGTGTAAAGAAATCTGAAACTGCATGATTATGATATAGGGCAAGGAAGAAATTCACAGTGAGAGTAACTTTTCCTCCCATGACAGTATTTTTCTTCTTATTTTCCCCAAGAAATATGTCTCTGTGTCACTGTCTTTTGGGTGTGTAGCTTCCATATATTTTAGCTTCTTTTGTTATTATTTTCCCCTTTCCTTTTTAACATCCTTTCAATTTCTATCTGGTGTCCTTCCAAATCTCCTATCTTCTTGTGTGATAGTATACCTTTCTGCTTTGAGAGCCACAAGGGTGACCCCTGGGGATGAAAGGTGATATAGGAAGACATAATTGCCATTGCATGCTGGGAACTGGCTTCCTCTATGAGCAAGTGCTCTAACAATCCAGATTAGAGGAATGAAATACTCAGTATGGAAAGTCAATGTTGACCCATTAACATATGTTATTATCATAATTACATGTCCTACCTGAAAATATAAACTAGTGTTCAATTAGTTGTATTAATCCTAACTGTAGACTTCATAACTATTTTTTCCATTTTTTATTAGATATTTTCTTAATTTACATTTCAAATGCTATCCCGAAAGCTCCCTCTCCCATCCCCGGGCCTTGCTCCCCTGCCCACCCACTCCCACTTTTTCGCCCTGGAGTTCCCCTGTATTGTGGCATATAAAGATTGCAATACCAAGGGGTCTCTCTTCCCAATGATGGCTGACTAGGCCATCTTCTGCTACATATGCAGCTAGAGAAATGAGCTCTGGAAGTTCTGATTAGTTCATATTGTTGTTTCTCTTGTAGGGTTGCAGACCCCTTCGGCTCCTGTGACAAAATAGTTACTTTATACAAATTTGTAATATAATTTTGTTTTCAAATAAGTTATTGTTATTTTCTTTTGTATAGAATATTTTCATTTGATTTCAGTCATAGATGTATAAATGTCTTCAGTGACCCCACAAATTGATTGGGATGGGATTTTTAAATCTAAATCCTTTTATTGTTAAAACACGTAAGTGAATTTTAACCCAATTATTAGTTATTCTTATAGGTTTTACATCCAGAATTCATGATTCTCCATAGACTGTAGCACTGGAAGTCTTATGAAAGTATTCATCTTCTAATTTAACGTCAATACCTCAAGTCAAATGCAGTGAAGGACTACAGCATAACGTCTTTGTAAGACCTCAGAGGCAACCTTTTTATTAACCATTGGCAGACAATGTATGGAGATGGCTTCACTATGAAGTAGAAAGACTAAACTTTCACACAGTGAATTGCATCTTCTACCCTGCAATCTGAATTTAACTCCCAACTTCCCAGTTCACTTGAGATCTTGGGTCATCCCAGTCTTCATTTTAGTAAAGAAAATGTCAATCACTAAGATGCTGAATATATGTAAACTATGTCCTATAGACTCTGATTAATTCTAAAACAATAAAACTGACTTATATGACCAAAATAAAAATAATAAATAAAAACATAAAAAAATCAACCAATTCTAAAATTGGCAGCTTATACACGGGTCATTTAGATATTATGGAAATAAGCCAGCAAAAATCATGCAAGGTACAGAAATAAAGCCAACTCAACATGTTTGGGATTTTTCAAGCAAATGCTTTTAAAATAAAGGGCACCTTTAGAGTCACAATGTACATTTCAAGAATCTAAATGTTTGCTTAGAGAGTAGCAATAGTCAGAATCTCCAAAGGAACACATATCTAATAATATTATAAGCCTTTCCTATAAATAAATTCTAGTATCTGTCATATTCAATTTTATCTTTGTTTTTGTTTTTTTTTTCAATTTTTATTAGATATTTTCTTAATTTACATTTCAAATGCTCTCCCGAAAATTCCCTCCCCCCTCCCCCTGCCCTGCTCCCCTGTCCACCCACTCCCACTTCTTGGCCCTGGCATTCCCCTGTATTAGGGCATATAAAGATTGCAATACCAAGGGGCCTCTCCTCCCAATGATGGCCGACTAGGCCATCTTCTGCTACATATGGAGCTAGAGACACGAGTTCTGGAGGTTCTGGTTAGTTCA
The DNA here is from genome assembly GCA_902729485.2 of Mus minutoides. NCBI lineage: Eukaryota > Metazoa > Chordata > Mammalia > Rodentia > Muridae > Mus > Mus minutoides. The sequence continues at coordinate 2,612,056 of LR749603.1, forward strand.
TATTGTTGTTCCTCTTATAGGGTTGCAGACATCTTCAGCTCCTGGTGTTCTATCTCTAGCTTCTCCATTGTGGGCCCTGTGTTCCATCATATAGATGACTGTGAGCTTCTACTTCTGTATGAGACAGCTATATCAGGGGCCCTTCAGTAAACACTTGCTGTCCTATGCAATAGTGTCTGAGTTTAGTGACTGATTATGGGATGGATCCCCTGGTGGGGTAGTCTCTGGATGGTCCATCCTTTCATCTTAGCTCTAAACTTTGTCTCTGTAACTCCTTTCATGGGTATTTTGTTTCCTCTTCACAGGAGGACTGAAGTATCCACGAGCTGGTCTTCCTTCTTGATGTTCTTGTGTTTTGCAAATTGTATCTTGGGTATTCTAAGTTTCTGGGCTAATATCCATTATTAGTGAGTGCATATCCAATGAATTCTTTTGTGATTGGGTTACCTCACTAAGGATTATATCCTCCAGATACATCCATTTGCCCAAGAATTTCATAAATTCATTATTTTTAATAGCAGAATAGTACTCCATTGTGTAAATGTACCATATTTTCTGTATCCATTCCTCTGTTGATGGACATCTGGGTTCTTTCCAGCTTCTGGCTAGTATAAATAAGGCTGTTATGAACACAGTGGAGCATGTGTCCTTTTTACCAGTTGGAACATCTTCTGGGTATATGCCCAGGAGAGGTATTGCTGGATCCTCCGGTAGTACTATGTCCAATTTTCTGAGAAAACTCCAGACTGACTTCTAGAGTGGTTATATAAGCTTGCAATTCCACCAGCAATGGAGGAGAGTTCCTCTTTCTCCACATCCACGCCAGCATCTGCTGTCACTTGAATTTTTGATCTTAGCCATTCTGACTTGTGTAAGGTGGAATCTCAGTGTTGTTTTGATTTGCTTTTCCCTGATGATTAAGGATGTTGAACATTTTTTCAGGTGTTTCTCAGCCATTTGGAATTCCTCAGTTGAGAATTCTTTGTTTAGCTCTGTACCCCATTTTTTTAGTGGGGTTATTCATTTTTCTGGAGTTCAGCTTCTTGAGCTCTTTGTAGATGTTGGATATTAGTCCCCTATCAGATTTAGGATTGGAAAAAATTCTTTTCCAATCTGTTGGTGGCCTTTTTGTCTTGCTGACAGTGTCTTTTGCCTTACAGAAGCTTTGCAACTTTATGAGGTCCCATTTGTCAATTCTTGATCATACCGCACAGGCCATTGCTGTTCTGTTTAGGAATCTTTCTCCTGTGCCCATATCTTCGAGGGTTTTCCCCACTTTCTCCACTATAAATTTCAGTGTCTCTGGTTTTATGTGGAAGTCTTTGATCCACTTAGATTTAAGCTTTTTACAAGGAGATAAGAATGGATCAATTCGCATTCTTCTACATGATCACTGCCAGTTGTGCCAGCACCATTTGTTGAAAATGCTGTCCTTTTTCCACTGGATGGTTTTAGCTCCCTTGTCAAAGATCAAGTGACCATAGGTGTGTGGATTCATTTCTGAGTCTTCATTTCTATTCCATTGATCTATCTGTCTGTTGCTGTACCAGTACCATACAGTTTTATCACAATAGCTCTGTAGTACAGCTTAGTGTCAGGCATGGTGATTCCCCCAGAGGTTCTTTTATTATTGAGAATAGTTTTTGCTATCCTAGGTTTTTTATTATTCCTGATGAATTTGAAATTTTCCCTTTCTATCTCAGTGAAGAATTGAGTGGAAATTTTGATGGGGATTGCATTGAATCTGTAGATTGCTTTCGGCAGGATAGCGATAGCTTCAATCCCCTGGTATAATTATATGGGATTTAAATTGTAAATACATTATGAGACAGAGAAGTAATATTTTGCATCTTTTGTATGAATTNATTCCTGATGAATTTGAAATTTTCCCTTTCTATCTCAGTGAAGAATTGAGTGGAAATTTTGATGGGGATTGCATTGAATCTGTAGATTGCTTTCGGCAGGATAGCGATAGCTTCAATCCCCTGGTATAATTATATGGGATTTAAATTGTAAATACATTATGAGACAGAGAAGTAATATTTTGCATCTTTTGTATGAATTGGATACTTCAGAATTTAATCCTCTTAATACCATTAAAGACTATTCTCACATATAATGTCCCAAACTAAGGATTGTCAAAGTGTTCAACTTTCAAGTTTGCTCTGCCTGTAGGTGGCAGATCTTAACTCTCAGTTAAATTCATACTAGTCTTTAGCATGCTGTCTTTATACTAAACAACTTTAGCTTTATTTTAAAATTATATCATACATCTAATATTGCAGTATAGTTAAATATTTATAATACCTAATATATTAGCATATGTAGATAAAGGGTGTGGTTTCAATATAATTCTTTGACAGTATTTGAACATAGAAAGAGTTTTTCTTTAAGTCTGTATTGAGCTTCTAATTTATAATTTTAGTATTACTTATTAGGGCTATCTATTCCTACTCTAATGGAGGAAAGCAGCTGTTTGGCATCTCCTATTTTTTTTCCTATGGTGATATTTCCTCATTGTGCTATCTGCCTTGTAACCAAACAGTTAGCCATTTTATTATTCTTAGAGAATGTGTGTGTGTGTGTTTGTGTGTGTGTGTGTGCATGAATGTGTGCACATACTCTCACATGTAAACATTCTCATTTATCTGAGTGAATATGTGCACATGCTACAGTGTGAGTTTGAAGGATAGGGGAATACTCAAGCATCAGCCCTTGTCTTGTATATTGTCTGAGACGGGATCCATTTGGAGTTATGTAGGCCAGGCAAACTGACCTCTGAACATAGGGAGATGCTGATTCCTTCACATCTGTCTTTGATAGGTTATTGTTTTAAAACTTCAGTCCTTTAAGGCATCCAAATATCTATTTCAAATTTCTCTCTAATATTTCACAGTCACTTAACTGTGGCCTCCCATAAAATAAATAGAAAAAAAATTTAAAATAATGGACATACTTTTTTATCCTGGAAGAAGAACCAGTGCCAGATGCTAGATAGCAGTCAGTATTAGACTAAAGCTAAATCAAAATTCAACATTGTAGAAAGTTCCATGCTTAATATCTAGTACCCACTCATGCCATAGGGGCTCAAAAGGGCCTTCGAAGTTCCACTTTCTTTGGCTCTGGTATCCACAGCACAGTTTTCTCCTACATTAATGTGCTGCACTTCTAGCATGCTGTCTTTATACTATCCTTTTCTAGGTAATCTTTAGGTACTCTACATGCTACATGGTGCCAAACCTTAACTTTCTTCCTCATCCCTTCAATCCTCTAGCTTCTACCACATCTCTAGCTGAACCTTCACTCATAGCTTTCCATAGTGGCAAGCTTCATTTATTCTTCATACCCCCTTCATGCCTTCAAAATCTAATACCACTTGGGGACACTTACATAACCAAGTTTGGTATCCCATACAAGGTGCAGCTCTGGACCTCAGCTTCTGTGCTGACCCTAAAGAAACACTTCCCAGAAGAGTTTATGTCATTGGCTCTAGTTCTTTCTTAATCAAAACTAGTTCAATCAGAAATGCTGATAGAGTCCTTTAGGGACCCTCCAGATTCCCAATAAAACTTCACAAAACCAGCCTACATTATCTTCGCTGCTCTTATATATTCTAAGTTCACATAATATCTGATTAACCTCTTAACACACAGTAGTTTCTCTAGCTGAAAGTTCAAAAGTTGTTGCATACTCCTAAATACAAATCAACAGGTCTGCAACAGCAATCCCCTAGTCCTTATACCAATTTCTGTCTCAGTTAGGTTTTCTCTTACTGTGATAAAATACCATGGTCATAAAAAACTTGGAGAAGAAAGGACTTATTTAATCTTATATTTCCAGATCACATGTTATCGGTGAGCAAAGTCAGGACAGGAACTCATGGGAGGAACCTGGAAGTAGGAACTGAAGCAGAAACCATGGAAGAGTATGCTTACTGGCTTGTTCCCCGTAGCTTCTCTGCTAAAGACTGCTGTCTTAGATAATCCAGTACCAGAAGGTCAGGGGTGGCATTACACCCTGTGAACTGAGCCCTCCAGTATCAACTGTTAATTGAGAAAATGCCCTACAAACTTGTGTACAGGAAATCTGATAGGGGCATTTTCTCAATTGAGATCCTTCTTTTATCCACTATCCTTAACTTCTGTCAGAATGACAAATGGAAATATTGCCAGGACATCATCCCATTTCATCATAGCAGTGCTGGCATCAAGAATCAATCATGTGGGTTCTGGAAATCAAACTTTGGTTCTTATGATTACACAAAAGTGGTTTTACCTGCTGAGCCTTCTCTCGAAAAGTAGTCAGCCATTTCACAGAGAATACTAAAGTATTTTGTTGTGAAGAATCTCTTATGAGCAACATTCCATACACATATACAGGTAAATAGGTACAGTTATAGAAAATACAGATATAGAAGATACAGGTTAGGAATTTTTTATGTTATATAATCAGCTTTTATTTCTATGCCATGAGAAAAAATAAAAATATGGTTTTATATTCTTTGGGTATATGATCTGTAATGCACTGACTGGTCTGTGTTGCTTTTTCCTACTTGAATACATTTATAAGTCATTCAGTATGAAGGTAATGAATAAAAGAAAATGCTGTAATGAATAAAGGCTAGATTCCATTTGATATGAATATGTAGGCATGGGACGCGGTAAGTGTAAAACCCTGTTTCATTAGCTAAACCATAATTTGCTGCACAGAACTAATTTTCAACAGTTTTAAAACTGAAAACCTCTTAGTAAGCAGGCATGTCTGTTAATATTTGATAATATCTAGTTGTCATTGAGATTTTCAAAAGTACACATGCCTCTGTCAATTCCTAGATCAAAACCATATAGCAAGAGCTTATGAGTTGGCAATTAATAATAATAAAAACTTCATGCAAGTAGTTCTTATGGCTTCATGTGATAATATTTATAGTTAATGGCTTTAATGGTAGTGGTTAGTTAAAGAAATCACTCAGGGTGGTAAACGACTTGTAAACAGTTATGAACTTTTGTGGTTTCACTTGATAATGAGCCCAGGGACTTGAGAAAACCTTTCAAGTTCCTATGAATGTGAATATATTTTAACTTTGTCTCATTATTTAGTTACCTGCAGGTCATTTATTTTGACAGAAGAAAAGTACATGTTCAATATCAAAAGTCTATGAATTTTAACCTTCTTTTATTGCCCTACTATATAATTTGAGAGATTATGTTAAATAAAAATATGATAATTTTCTGCAGATCGGTATCCCCCTCAGTTTCTATGATTTTAGTTTCCATAACTGAAAGCACACATTGAAAATAAATTGCTTTATCTGAGCACATGTATATTTTCTATTAATGTAATCCAGTGAAGGTATCTGACACTGTGTATACATCTGTGAAAAACAGTATGTCCAGAAATAGCACAAAATATGGTAGAATCTTTGAGAGCATCACCTCTAAGATGTCATCTCAGAACAGTTTTCTCACTGCATAAGAATATTAATTTATAACTTAGAATTACGAATGATGCATAAAGGGATTAGATATATCTATTTTAGTTCTGGATGTTAAATGTATTAACATTTATTTTTTTCATCTTCTGCTTTGCATGTATAGGACAAAGTCCAGTTATGCCACCACCATCATTGACACCTTCCAAACCTGCTTTGTCAACACCGGCCCTTGAAGGCAAGTGCTTAGTTTTGTGGTGTTTTTTTCCCACATAAATATTTCCATTGCATATTTTAAAAATGAATCTTGAAAAATAAAACAAAATAATAACATTAATAAAATGTACAATATTTTTGTACACAATTGTATTCATAAGTTAAAGTTTTGTTTTCTTGAAATTTCAATTGAAGTCTTTCTAGAATAAAAAAATTTCTTAGAATGTCAGATGGTTGAACTCCATCTTCTTAGAGGAAGAATAGTGAACTGCTAAGAAACTAACATCAAAAATTATCAAATAGTCAATATGCCTTGCCATCCTATAGTTTTAATATCACTTAGAAAATGTGGCATTTAAAGACTCAGGTCACAGCAGCTGAATTTCAACTCCATATGTTAGCAATTATCTAAACTTGGAAATTATTTAAATTGACTTCTCCTGAGTGCTGCCTTCTAGATTTTATTAAAAATAGCATGGGAAAACTACATGTGTGAAAGGGATACAATCATATTTAGTTCATAAGTGCTGTTGCAACCAGTAGTTATTACCAATAATAATTCTTCAAAATGAGACATTTTTCACAGAAGAAAGTTTATTTTTGCCACAATATGAGAAGGTGGGTCAATAATGGCAGAGGAGCCATAGCAACAGATAGCTAGAGCTGAGAGATTCTCTCTCTCTCTCTCTCGTAATTAATCTTTTTTGCAGTCTAGTTGTTATCCCTCTTCTGGTCTTCCCTCCAACAGTTCCTCATCCCATTGCTCTTTCCCCATCTCCAAGAGGATGTTCCCACCCCAAACCACCCCACCCAGGTAGGCCTCCCTATTCTCTGAGGCCTCAAGTCTCTTGAGGGTTAAGTGCATCTTCTCTCACTGAGGCCAGACCAGGCAGTCCTCTGCTGTATAAATGTTGGGGGCCTCATATCAGCTGGTGTATGCTGCCTTGTTGGTGGCTCAGTGTCTGAAAGAGCTCAGGGGTCTGGGTTAGTTGAGACTGCTAGTATTCCTATGGAGTTGCCCTCCTCCACAACTTTTTACAGCCTTTCTCCAATTCAACCAGAGGGATCTCTGATTTCAGTTCATTGGTTGTGTGTAAGCATATTTTTCTGTCTCAGTCAGCTGCTTGTTGGACCTCTAAGAGGACAGCCATGCTAGGCTCCTGTATGTAAGCAAACCATATTATCAGTGATAGTGTTAGGCTTTGGGACCACCCCCTGAGATTGGTCACAATTTGGGCCAGTCACTGGACCTACTTTCCCTCAGTCTCTTTTCCATTTTTGTCCTGTTAGTTTTTTTTCACACAGGAATAATTCTGGGTCAGACTTTCTGACTCTGGTATGGCAACCCTATCCCTCCACTTGATGCCCTGTCTTTCTACTGGAGGTGGTCTTTGCAAGCTCCCTCTCCCCACTGCTGAGCATTTCAACTCAAAGATCCCTTCCCTTTAAGTCCTGAGAATCTTTTCTCTCCCAGGACTCTGGTACATTCTAGAGTGTCCTCCTACCTCCTGTTTTCATTCATTCTGCTGGTCCTCAGGGCTTCATACCTCTTCCTCCACCCAATACTTTATGTTGTTCTCCTTTTACTCTCCTCCCCTCTCCCAACCATGCCCCTCCCTTCCTCTGTCCACCATGATTGCAAACAAACAAACATTTAAAAAATAACAAATAAGAGGAGAAAAAGTCACTATAATTAGTTTTGCTAGAGATTTAGTCATATCTTCAAGTCTTATCCATTTGTTATTTTCTGTGATTTTAAAGTAATATATAAATAGGGTAAATTCCACAGTGGGATTTATTTTGAAAATTGTTGGAAATTTACTACTTAATTAAAAATATATCTTCCCTCCAGTCTAATTCAGTTTAGAGATATAAAAGCACAAGTAATTAAAGTTAATACATGGCTAATATTTTATGAGAATGCCAATGGAAATCTTTCCCATCATCTCCTTTCAACCATTCATTTCCTCTATACTGAAAGAGTCTTTGTGCACAGATGTCCCATCCTATTTCACATTCTGTCCATATAGACTAACACTTGGTCCATTGCTTCTGATTTCTGTACACAGCCATGACATGCTCATACTGATGACATTTCATCAATGAGGCGGTCTTTATATACAGGGGGAAAGAAATATCAAGAGCCCAGGTTTTGGATTGTAGGGTAGAAGAGAACCTAGCTTACTCCTCTCTGTCTGCCCCACCAGTCTCATCTTTATAAGTGATAGCCACAAAAGACAGACCAAGGGAAACTCTACAAAGCATAGTCAGTCTCTTTCGGAGAGAACTTGACTTTAATGTTGTAGGAGATGTTCTGATCATTGCAATATGATACAAGATCTAAGACCTCATAAAATAGTGTAAGCTTAGAAGAAGGAGGGCATAGACTGTCCTGGAAGAGCAGGAGAACCTCAGGAAAATCTTCAATCATGTTAGAGCTAAAGTTGGCATACATGAGTATGGTACATAGATGATGAAGGACAATTAAGCAGAAATAGAAAGAGCAGCATCATAAAACTCACACACATAAGAAAGAAAATAGCATCCTACACAGAACTTAGAAGGTCAGATTAGAAAGAACGGAAGGCATTTAAAAGGTAAATTGCCCAGTATTTTCTATGATTGACTTTTATTGTCAATGTTTTTTATTATACCATGTGCCCATGATAGATAAATTTTTGCAATCAAGGGATTAAAATGCCCATTTCTATTGCTATATATTTTGACTAGTTGAAACTCAGTCTCACTTTGCAGTTAAATCTGACTTTAAACTTGTACTTAACCTCCCTTCCTCATGTCTGGGATTATAGGCATGAACTACAATGCTTGGCTAAAAAAAAAGTCATCATTTTCAACAAATACCTCAGTTTATTCTTTATCCCTAAAAACTTGAGAGTCATTGTTATATAATATGTATAAAGTATATATCACAACCAACTATCTTATGTCAAGTATAAGACATTCTTAGCCCTCTACAAATTGTTTTATCTGTACTTTTATATTTCACATTGAATCTGAATACTTTAGAAAAGGATGCATTTTCCAATTAATAGGAACACAGTAATAAATTTTGGTTATACATTTATATTTTATTCATTCAATAGAAATATTTTAGTTAATTATAGGTATTATTTCCTTAAAATATGGTCTGACAAGAGCATATGTTATATACTTGAGGCTCCATCCTGATCATGCTGTTTGCTCTTTGCTCTCATCAATTCCCATTTATTTAGACAACGTATTTATATGACATGCATTCTATGGTTGATATTCTGAATTCTGAAGAAGGTAGAATTTGTTATTAATATGAACAATGGACAAGTGAAGACTTAACATTTATTTAAGCTAATAAGTAAATAGCAGGTAGCAGGATTAGCATTGCTGCCTTCTGTATGGAGATCTATGCCAAGGTGAGGTTGTTTGTTTGTTTGTATGGTTTTTTTTGGGTTTTTTTTGATTTTTTTTCTCTTTATTAGATATTTTCTTCATTTACATTTCACATGTTATCCAGAAATTTTCCCTTACCCTCCCGCGTCCCCGCCCTGCTCCCCTACCCACCCCATCCCACGTAATGGCCCTGGCATTCCCCTGTTCTGGGGCATATAGAGTCTGTATGACCAAGGGGCCTCTCCTCCCAATGATGGCCAACTAGGCCATCTTCTTCCATATATGCAGCTAGAGACATGAGCACAGGGGGAACTAGTTAGTTCATGTTATTCTT
>LR749603.1:2622937-2665934 GCA_902729485.2 Mus minutoides
TCCTGATTTTTTTCCTATGGTTTCTATCTCCAGGGTTATCTCCTTTTGGTTTTTCTTAATTGTTTCTACTTCCATTTTTAGGTCCTGGATAGTTTTGTTCCATTCCACCACCTGTTTGGTATTGTTTTCCTGTAACTCTCTACGTATTTCCTCTTTAAATGCTTCTAGTTGTTTATCTGTGTTTTCCTGTACCTCTCTAGTTTTTCCTCTTTAAATGCTTCTACTTGTTTATCTGCCTTTTCCTGTATTTCCTTCTTGTAGTCCTCCATATACATCATAACGAGTGACTTTATATCCATGTCCTGTTTTTCTGGTGTGCTGTTGTATCTAGGACTTGATGGGGTGGGTGAGTTCGGATCTGGTGATGCCAAGTACCCTTGGATTCTGTTGCTTCTGTTCTTACGCTTAGCTCCTGCCATCTCTAACCAAGGAGACCTGTGGTCCCAAGACAGCCTGTATGGTCCAGAGGAGAGTGCTCAGAGCCTGTGCCCGCGCCCTGGGCTGCCGCGGGCGCACAGGACCAGACTGGAAGGGGAAGGCAGAGTCCGTCCTGGGCAGGGCCTCTAACTCTGTCCTGGCTGGTAACTCAGGTCGCAAGGGATTGGGCAAGAACAGATGCTGCGTTCAGCTGCTCCCCTGTGGTCCCAAGACAGCCTGTGGTCCCAAGACAGGCTGGGGGGTCCCGCGGAGAGTGCCCAGAGCCCGCGCCCCTGTTTGTATGTTTTGTTTTGTTTTTACAGTGTATACTCTTAACAGTGAGGATTCCACATTTTATTTTTTATTTTTTTTAAATATGGGGGCATGGGTTTTATGGTTTAGTTTTGCTATTTAGTTTCATTCGGTTGTCTTATACATTTAAAAGAAAATGTGTTTGGGTGGTAGCCTGGATATCTTAACAATTCTCAGAATAATAAATGCCTGTAAAAGCACATGTGACTTGTGATTTAGTAAGTCTAGTTTGGGACCAGAATTTTGTTATCAAACTGTCAAGTGTTGCTGATGTTGTTATTCCAGGAACATGTTTGTGTGTCAAATTCATGTGCCATGAGCTTATGATAATGCATTTTCTTTTTTTTTTTTTTTTTTTTTTTTTTTTTTTTTTTTTTTTTTTTTTTTTTTTTTTTTTTTTTTTTTTTTTTTTTTTTTTTTTTTTTTTTTTTTTTTTTTTTTTTTTTTTTACTGTGTATGCTGTTTTATTAGATATTTTCTTCATTTACATTTCAAATCCTATCCTGAAAGTTCCCTATGCCCTCCCCCTACCCTGATCCCCAACCCACCCACTCCTGCTTCCTGGCCATATCATTCCCCTGTAATGATGCTTTTAATTTAATTGAGTTATCTGAAAACCTTGGCAAATTGTCTTATTCAGAGTGCAGACAGTTTGAGTTCTCATTGACTGAACACCAAATGGTTCAAGCTAAATATCCAACTCTCTTCCTAGACACCAAATAGTTCAAGCTAAATATCCAACTCTCTTGCTAGACAGCCAAATAAATGATGACAGAAAACAGGGAGGGGTCACATGTCTCTTCTGAATTTTAATGACCTGTTAGGTACTATATAAATATTTTGGTTTGGTTATCTAAACAAATTGGATAAATTATAAGTTGCAAATTTTAAGTAAAATTTCTAAGCAAACTGTAAGTCACCAGTACATTGATCACAAACTAGGAAACACAAAATGTTTTTGTTTGATTTTTACAATTCATGGCTTAGAGAAAAGTTCATGAGTATCATGCTCAGACTCCTGGGATATCCCCAAGTGTTTAGAGAATGCTACAAATCCATTTAAAAGGATAGAACTTCCTACCCTCATCAGCCCACATAGATCTTTTATTTCCTTTTTTTTTTTTCCAGTGTGAATATTCTGTCTGGAGTAAAATATTGTGGTGTCCACTGCCATGTATTTACTCACTCATTCGTCAACTTGTCTCCAGACATTTCTTCTTTATGAGTGAAAATGTGTAGTTTATTCAGTAGTGATGTATAAGGTTGCCTGACCTACATTGTTATATGCCAGGAACAGTCTTCCCAAAGCACAAAAGACTGGTTAACTTAAGCAGTAGAAACTTATTTTCTTATAATAGTAGATGTTTGAATTCTAAGATTAGGAGATCAGCCTGCTATTTTCTATTTCAGAGGGACATTGACTTCAAAGCATCTTTCTCACTACTTTGTCTATATTATAGAGATGAAGCAAGCTTGACTGTCTTTTTCTAGTTTGGGCAGGACTGTGAATTTTGTGCATTTGAACTGATATAGCCATAATCATCTTCCTAAAACACTTTATCTTTTAAAACATTGAGATTTGTTAATTTAGTATGAAAACTTGACAGACATGATGATGTATTCAATCTGTAACTATGGGTAAACTTTGTGAGTAGTGAAAACAATATGAATGTCTACCTCTTGTAATTAGAGTTGCTTAAATGGTTTTAAGAAGCTGATTGTCTTTTTATTTCTAGCACATATATTTTTAGAAACAACATGAATTTTGCACTTTTATTATTTATCTGTATATAATCTTCATTGGTGTAATTTAAAGTTTATATTGAAGTTAAATGACAACCAAACTTTGAATAATCTTGACTATTATTTTTTATCTTTAAATAAAAATAAAACAGAGGGCTAGAAAAATCTTGTAGAACTTAAAATGCAACCTCCCCCTCCTCCATAAAGGGAAAAAAATAAAATGTATATTCTTTTTTTTCACATGTGAACTTTGGTAGTTCAAGCAATTTGCGGTAATTTACAAAAGCTTTCAAGTGACCATCTCCATGCCTAGTGTTAACAGGGCAAGACACAGCTTATAAATCTTAGTATCCTCTTAAATGCAATGAAGTCTAAAGAGTTGGAACTAAATCAGATGATTTAAATTTCCTAACTGAAGGCACTCTTTTATGATAAGATTATTCATAGAGTTGGCTCCAATTAATCTCCTGGCAGAACTTCATGAAATGACAAGAAGCAAATTCCTTGCCTTTCACCCTGTCACCCTAAAAACTTGGTGTCATTTTTGAAAATGGGATCCTTAAGTTCTGTTTTCATAATTAAAGAATGACTAATTTCACAGTTCAACCCAGGATTCATTGTTATGTTTAAGTGAACATATTAATGGTGTTTCAAGATTGTGGGCCTTTTGCAAATAGGAACTGCTGTGTGCCGAGAGCAGGGTCCTCTCAGAGAGTCTTATAAAACAGAGAAAGGCCTAAGAAGCACACAATGTCCAGCTAGGCTGAGCTCAGTAGTTTTGACAGACTTTTCCAATGTGCTTTCTATGACTTCATTAGCATTATCAATTAGGAACTAGGACATGTTTAGTATTTATTAATCATGCGTTTTTAAAAAAATTATTTAGTATATATAAGTACACTGTATCTGTCTTCCAACACACCAGCAGAGGGCATCATATCTCATTACAGATGGTTGTGAGCCACCATGTAGTTGCTGAGAATCAAACTCAGATCCTCTGGAAGAGCAGTCAGTGCCCTTAACTGCTGAGCCTTCTCTCCAGCCCAATCAGGCTCTTTTTATTGCAATTGTTTGGGCCAGTCCTGATCTATAACTTCCTGAAGTATAACTTGCAAGAAAATGGCTTTATGTGAAAAAGAAAAACTGGCATATAGTCCTGAAGTATATAGTTTGCTTTGTAGAATGTGGGTCAATGGTAGAGTGTAAATTTGTTATATTTTAACCTTTTTAAAGTGGTGCATTTTATAGAGATACTAGATCATTACATTTGTTCAAAGAGTTTCAAGGAAACAACTTAGAACTTTATATCAAAGAAACCTAAAAGCTTGGAACCTTGTGGGTGAAACTCCACACATCTGTAAAGCTCTTTTAATAATAATAATAATAATAATAATAATAATAATAATAATAATAATAATAACAATAATAATAAATCTTTGTACTTTCATAGCACTTGACAATGTGTTTCTTGTTATCTGCAGAGTTATTATAGTTCATGTCTTAGGTCACTACTTTAGTGTCTTGAAGTTGTGTCTTGACTTTCTAGGATTACATTGCTCTCTATGGCTTATGTTTTGTACACCATACCTTTTTTAAAAAATTTGAATCTTTAAATGCAAAGGGAACTAATTATACTTTTAATTATGTGCTTTCTTTTATTCTTTATAAAATATTGGTAATGGAAATATTTGTTACAATCGATTTAAAATGAATTTACCTACTAATCATTAAATCATTTTGGTGACTGCTGTCATTTTATATTTAATTCTTGACATTGCTCAGCAAGAAATAATTTTAAAATGGACCTAAAATATGATATTGATTTTTATAATCTTTTAAAATATCTTAAGTGTTGTCCACACAGGAGCAGAGAATCCTATAGATTCAAAGGAGCACTGTAGTTATTCACAAAATATATAAGTCAATCAAGAAAAACTCTTTTCTTCACTCAGAATAAAAATTTTAATATTATATCTCAGGTGGTGTTATATCTTAGCTTGAGAAACTTCTTACTCTCAAATGTTGTTGAACATTCCTATTAGTCTCTTCTCCAAGGAAAAACTATTTTTCTGGAAGTTTCAACATTCCTCCATTTTAACAGAACCCATAGTAATTAAACAGGATATCTTCAGACAAAGTTATTCTGCAATTCCCCAGCCAGTAACAATGATAGAAGCACGGGTTCCTAAAATCTTTGCATAAGCAAAATTACAAGATATGATCTCATTCATTTTTTTGTTTGTTTGTTTTGTTTTTGTTTTTTTGAGACAGGGTTTCTCTGTTTAGCCCTGGCTATCCTGGAACTCACTTTGTAGACCAGGCTGGCCTCGAACTCAGAAATCCACCTGCCTCTGCCTCCTGAGCGCTGGGATTAAAGGCGTGTGCCACCATGCCCGGCTGATCTCATTCATTTTTATTAAATTATACTGGGGTTATTTTCTTCTTTGGTGTAAGTCAACATAGCTCTATGAAACCTCTAATTTTTTTTTTCATTGATTACTGAAGAATGGAAAGAATATGTTACACAAATAATGGGCACTTCATGTGTAATTACCAGGGCATCTACATTGTGGAATAAGTGTTGAAGGAAGAAATTATATTATACTTCATTTACTTTTGGGTAACTCATTAAAAGTACATAGTTTGATAGTAATTACAGCAAGAATGATAACTATCAAACATCTACATTATGTCTTGATATACAATTAGTATTAATTTTGATATTATCACTGTAAAAATAGTATAAATTCTGTAACTTGTATGTAGATGCAAAAAGAATAGAGAGAAGACAAAAGTTACATAACATTATCTCAGCTCTGGTTTTAATCACTTGCAAGATCTTTCATATCTTCACTTACGAACTGTGGAAACTGGACTTAAGTGGTACCTGGAGTCTGTTTTGGCATTTCTACCCACCCAATCTCTTTTTTTTCAGGCTGATAGATCAGCAATAAGTTGTATTAATAACAGATTGAAATTTAAATGGATTCATTTTGAGATAATTGACACTGTAGATATGAAATTATATATATATTGTCTATAGAAATATTAATTGTGTCAAACAACTGTGAGGTATTATTTATGATATACTAAAGTGTGTGTTAAGATAGATTACAAAGGCTGCATTTGTTGAAAGATGGTGAGCTATTAATGTGGCAAGCTACTGGATGATATATAGTAGATCAGAAAGAGTAAGTAGTTATATTTATATAAATACAGAAGGAAAGAGCACATCACTTAATATAATTTTACCACATCACTTAATATAATTTTACCACATCACTTAATATAATTTTACCACCGGATGTATTGGAATACAGTCTTCTACAGGAGCTACTAATGTGTTAGTCACAATTCTATTAAACCAAAGAACTTGATCAACTCAGCTCTTCTATGAGCTGTAACCTGAGAAATTCAAGCCATAAACTAGTAAAACAGAAATTTGGTCTCTGATTTAATCTATTAATTCTATGATGCAATAGGTTTTATTCAACGTTTTTGTTTTTTGTTTTTTGTACTGTGGTGAAATAAACTCAGTCCCTCCTGGTAAGAGTTTTGAATGAAACTGATACTGAGTTATACATAATGATAAAATGCATATACCAAACGATTCTGTCATCTACTTAGTTTAGAAATTTGCCTAAGTCAAACAACGTATACTTAAAGCATTTCACTGTATGAATGCTATTGGGAGAACAGCTCATTTGCTGGCATAGTTGAAACTCAGAAACCATTTGTTTCTATCATTGTCATTATTATAATTTTACATAGGGAAGGAAATAAATTTTATATAATTATTATTCGTCATTAATTTTGTGATAACTATATTAGTTTGTATAAAAGGCAACAAATAATTTGTATTTATAACATTCATGTATATAAAACTCTAAATTATTTTAGTACAAGATGTACTTTAGTAAAGTACATATCTTTAATACACTTTGTTCCGAAAACTAAGATTTTATATCTCCTCCCTTCCTAAGCTTTTTAAGACAATTGAAAAGAATAAAATGATTAAATTTTCATGTTAAATCATTGGGTAAACAATAGAAATGATGAAATTATGTTTTGGGGGATTTAGAAGTTAAGACACATTTAGGAGACTATTGCTCCAGAGGAAAATTGTGCTTTTATTCTTAAGGGCTATGTTTATAGGTAAAACACCTCCAAAAACTGAATATGATACAATAATTTTACAGAGTTCAGAGAAATCAAGGAAATTGCCTATAATTGCACAGATCTAAAAGTAGCATAATCATAATTTGAGGCCAGGTGTCTGTTAACAAGGCACAGTGCTTTTCTCAGTATCTCTGAATGGCAATTAAAGTTTTAGGGCTCAATTTAATTACTAAGGCTCTTATCTGACATGGATAAATGACTGACATTAGGAATAAGAACAGGTTTTGAGGGGTAGTAGGTTCAATTTTCATCTTGCCGGGAATAACATTGTGTTTAGGTAACTTGAATATGAATTTGTGTGCCTAAAGAATGAAATATTTATGAATGTCTGAGCAGGTTATAGTGGAGCACTCCAGACATTGTTCAAACTGGAAACTCATGTCAACTTTTAGTCTAGAGAATCAGTGGAATAGAAGTATTTACAATACCAGAAAAATCTATGACTAGAAAATAGATGCAAAATTCGAAAAACTGCATGTTATTATTTTCAGTAAGAGAACGTGTCTATCAACATGGTAAATATGAATGTAATAATCTCAGTAAACAAGGAAACAAGCAAAGGAATAAATGCCTGGTTATTTCTCTCCCTCTTTTCTTATGTGAACTCTTTCTGCTCCTGTGTTTCTCTGGGTGTGGCTCTCTGTCTCTCTCTATATCTCTGTCTCTCTTTCTCCCTTTGATTTTTGGAGTCAAGGCCTTTCTACATCACCTTCTCTATTTTATTGAGACAAGTTTTCTTTGCATCACCCAGGTTGTCCTGAAACTCACAAGGTAGACCAGCCTGACCTACACTCATAGAGATCCACTTATCTCTAAAACCAGAAAACTGTTAATAAGGTCTGTACCACCTGTCCTTTCTACGATACATTGATATCTTGGCAAGAGTCCTGAACTACCTGTATCCAGAGGACTTGGGCATTGGTTGTCATCACACATATAAGAGTCACTGTGGAGTCTAGACCAGGAGAGTACAGGAAGTCTTTTCTTTATCTTGGGCAGGATTGGAAAATGCTGTGCAAAAAGAGAGATGATACAGATAGTGGAGTTAACTCATCACATTTCTTTGGAAGAATGCTATGGCAGAACTGGCTGATCAATGTTATCATGACAACATACTATGGACAATACATAGCATTGTTGTTCTGCCTCTTCACAGACCCTCTGTATTTAAAAATAAAAGTAGAAGTTAATAACTTACTTCAGATATTCTCTATGTATTTATCTAGACAAGCTTGTATTTCAAATAACATCATGGAATGAATTATCTCCAAAACAATCATATAAAGTTTAATTGCACATGAACCTTCAAAGTAGGTCAATCACAGGTATAAGTCTTATGAGTAAACAGAGTATACCCTAGGAAGGAAACATAAAGAAAAGAGTTGATTTCATGGTATTCTCCAGAGGAGCAGAACCAAGAATCCTGTTGAAAAATGTATCTATATAGCATTAAATTCAACATTTGTGTATCTATATGTCTGTCTATCTATCTATCTATCTATCTATCTATCTATCTATCTATCTATCATCTATCTATCTATCTATCTATCTATCTATCTATCTATCTATCTAATCTATCAGTAATCTATCATCAACTTAGCTATATATTTATTGAGACACTGATTAATTTTAAAACATTATTTCTTGAAGTTGTGAGTGCTTGCAAGTTCTAAGTGTACAACACTTGTAGGCAGATTAGGTATACATGGAAACTTGATGTTAAACACTGAGTCTACATGAGTGTGTCATTAAAATTCCTACTTCAAGAGACTTTAAATGTTTTCTTAAGACTTTCCATCAACAGGCAGAGACCCATATCATCCATACCATGAAGATGAATCACTTTTCCCAGTTTACAAATTCAACATTACCATCATAGAAATCAATAGATTGGCTGCTAGCTTTGCTAAAATAATACATCCGAATAACCATTGTGAGCATCATCAGAAGGATGCAATCTGAGGAAGGTTATGAATAGTACTCAGAAAGATATTTGCCTAAAATACACAGAGTCTTAGGTGCAAATCCAACATCATAATACTAAGTGAAACAAAGATACAGAAAATGAAAGGGAAAAATAAAACTCAAAGAAAAAGTTAAGGATAAAATTTTGTAAAGGAAGAAAAGTTACGATAGTTATAAGTGCTGCTGAAATGAATAGAATAAAGACAAAAGACAAGCCTTTAATAGGAGATGATCTAACCTACACTTGACTCACAGTTTTCCTCTCCCACATATACTTGAGGGCACAGTTAGAAGCAAACTGAAGGTCCAAATTTAACACTGGTTTGTTATATTAATTTCTCAGTGTCTACTATGGGGATAGTGATGATTTTAAAGAAAATTATATTGAAAGTCTGTTCCATCTTGAAACTTTTATTGTGTATTGCACTTTGCCTCTCCCTTTCAGTATGAAGCAAATGTGGCCTACTGAGTACTACAAAATGAAAATGAATCTTATCATCTGACAAGTAAATCTTCCAATACTGCAGAGTTGATCATTTTAAACTTCCCTTTGTCACAATGTTACATTTACACAGAACTGTTAAGAGACTTCAGCAAACTTCTGATATTAGTGGCATACAACCATTGTCTACTCACTAAAACTAAGAAAACAAAACTGGTGCAACCATAATAATTGAATTGCATATTCATTTGACTTTCATTTCAGACAATTAAAAACAATGCCTGCAATGGCAAAAGAGTAATAAACAGATTTCTCTTTCTCACTCTAAATTCTAAGCAATATTCTAGATTTTCCTGGCCAGTTCTGGTTATGCTGTGTTCTAACATTATACTTGGTAAACACAGAAAAACTTAATTCACATTTTAATAGGTAAGATTTAACTCTCAGGAAAAAAAAAAAAAAATATATATATATATATATATATATATATATATATATATATATATATATTTGAAGTATATGAAAAGAGACCAAAAGAAGGGGATGGGAGATACAGGTAGACTAAAGAAACTTTTATTTGTATTTTCATAAAAAAGAATACTTTTTAAGAAAGAAGTAATAAAAAAGTGCATGCAATGGTTCAGAAAGGAAAAGTAAAGAAAAACAACAACAAAAAACCCACACTAAAACAAAGCAAACAAACAAATGAAAAATCAAGTGGAGGTTCTTACTTTCCATAGGAAACTAAACAATCAACAAAGATATAGAGTGCAGAATAGAAAAGGCACCACTTTATAACTGAGCATGTAACAAGGGATTAATATTAATCATCTTTAAACAATTAGAGTATCTAAAAAGAATTCCACCAAAATCCATGTGTAACAAACATTTCTCAAGTAAGAAACACACATGGCAAACAAGTATATGATAAATGCTTATCAATACAAATCACCATGGGCATTTAAATCAAAATCACAATTAGATATCTTCTTCATCATCTACAGTGCTTTTATCTAAAAGAGGGATGATAATAAGTGAGAATAAGGCTCCGGGAAAGGAAATATTTGCATACTGTTTGTGGAAATTTATGTCAATGCAATGATTATAGAAAGTATAGGGTTTTTTCTAAGACCCCCTCTTCTATGATAGAACTACTATGTGAACCAATAATTATATATACATGAAATAAAACACACACACATACACAAAATGATATCTGTGTCAAGAGGCCTATACACTCTTTTGTTTATTTGATATTCATGATGAGATATAGAGTTGATCCAAGAAATTGATGATGAAGGATATAAAGTTCATGATCTGGTCTATTTAGCCTCCAGTCTGTTTTGATTATCAAGTGCTAGTGGAACCAAAGATGAAGTTATGTAGCTTAAAGAACTCTTCTATTTAGGTTAGAATCAGTGTATACATATACATGTATGCATGTGATAACAATTAATGAAAGTGAGGCCATGAATTTGAAGGAGAACGAGAAACAATGTATGGGATGGTTTGGAAGAATGGGAAAAATGCTATAATTAAATTAATCTCCAAATCAAACAAAAAACTATAACCAATATTCTAAATGTTTTTTCACTGCTTTGTATGTATGATGTTGAGTACTAGTTTTCTTCTTTCCCTCTGTATTTTGTGCTCTAAAATGACCAGGAAGAAAGTTAAAGATAAGATGGTATGTTGGTCAGTTTTTGCCAAAATGACACCAACTAGAGTCCCTTAGAAAAGGGAACCTCAAATGAGGGAATTTTTTTCCATCAGATGGACCTATGTACATACATGTGTGAAATGTCTTTGACTAATAATTTATGTTTGCAGGTCCACCCTGTGGTTAGTATATGGAGTCCTGGGACATATAAGAAAGCAAGCTAAGAAAGGTGTCATGAATAAGCTAGTAAGCAGCATTTCTCCCATGTTCTCATCTTGAGGTCTAAACTCTAGGTTCCTGAGTTCAGTTCCCACCCTGATTTACATGAGGATAAACTGTGACCTGAAAGCTATAGGAAGTAATAAATTATTTTTTCTTGAATTCAATTTTGGTTAGTGTTTGATCATAGAAAACAAACGAAATAAAAAGAAAAAACTCCCATAGGACATATGGTTTTTTATAAAAATGTGAATATAATTTTCTAGCCATTTCTTCCTGTAGAATTCAGATTTCAAACTTTTGGGCTAACAAATTTTACTCATAAAACTTATGAGGAAAGCAATGAATTTTTTAATGTCCTTATTGGCATGTACAATAAAAAAATAAGGCATGTGTTTGCTATTTGTATTAGTTTAATATAAATGCTTTTTTTCTATTATGTAAGCTGGTGGTAAACGATTTTATTTTTCTTTGATGATCAAGGAGAAAAGTAGCACTACCTTTGAAATTATTTATGTTCTGAGCAAATAGAATAAAGAAGCTTGGAGCTGTTTACACAGTGAGAAATACAGGACGTTTCAGCTAAGGGGGAATGTTTGACACTACCCGAATAAATCTTTTGTCCAGAAGGTAAAGATATAAATCTATAATCCTACTTTAGCATACATACACTATATGAGATGTTGGAAGATTATGTAGCTTATAAATTTAAAAGGAGTTGAACTTGACATACTAAGACATGTTACAACATGAAAATTTGAGTTCTTACAATAGGCTTTCAATTCTCCACTTTAAGAAGTCATATCCATTATGTGATTTTTTTTTAAAAAAAATTGAAAGGCTTCAATTACAAACTAGTCTTATAAATATGACCAACATACTGGTATAGTTTGTTAATTCTAAAGTCATATCTTATTGGAAATAATGATGGAGTCTCTAATATATTTGAATAAATCAAATCCAAATTTCTCAGGGTTCTATTGATAAAACTGACAATATCTGTGCATTTTTTTCTTTTAATTATAACCAACTTTAAGCCTTAACAGCAATACATTAGTAATGAGAAGGAAAAACTGAAAATTTTAATGCATCTCAGTGTTCTTAAGATTTCAACCACAATGAAGGACATTCACAGTCCACTTGCAATTACAAGAAAATGTAGAACACATAAGAAAATGCAGAAAAAGTAACCTCATTTACGTGACATGATGGTGAAAATGAAATACAGTTTGGAAAGTATCTTGTGTTTATTTTTCATTATCCAAAAAAAGAAAAAAAACACCATCAATGTTTAAAGCACATCTTGTGGAAGTAAAGATTCTGCATAAAACCTAAACTGTTTAAAAAGAGAATCTCAAAATAACAGCATTATGAAGCAAATAAAAAGGAACTAACATACTTTATAGTGTTGCTTAATAAAAGAAATGCATTTGCACTGGCAGCTATGTGTTTTGGAACAAATCAAAGAAATTTTAATTGAATATTTTCCTTCTTATATTTAAAACCCATAGGGTGAGTGTAAAACTTAGGGTATCACTTTCCATAGCCAGTTTCTTTTACTGACTCATATTTGTCTACAAACAAACAAACAAACAAACGTGGAAACTTTCATTCTTATAATTATATCACATCCAATATTATTACAATCAGTTATTTAAAAGCATTCTATAATTTTAAAATGTTTAGGAAATATCTTTTATTTTAAACATTAAGTTTTTAAAGATATTTTGTGAACTAAGTTATTTGAAATTATTCTTTCCCTTGAATTCTTTTTGTATTAAAATTTCAGTTATAAAAAAAATTTTTTTACAAGCAGCCAGAAACTTTGGTTTTGTTCTTAGACCCAGACACTATTGCATATGCCAGAAAGATTTTGCTGACAGGACCCTGTTATAGCTCTCCCTTGTGAGGTTATACCAGAGCCTGGCAAATACAGAAGTGGATTCTCACAGTCATCTGTTGGATGGAACACAGCGTCCATAATGAAGGAGCTAGAGAAAGTACCCAAGAAGCTAAAGGGGTCTGCAACCCTATAGGAGGAACAACAATATGAACTAACCAGTACCCCCCAGAGTTGTGTCTCTAGTTGCATATGTAGCAAAGGATGGCCTATTGGCCATCAATGGGAGAAGAGGCCCTTGGTCTTGCGAAGATCACATGCCCCAGTACAGGGGAATGCCAGAGCCAGGAAGCAGGTGTGGGTGGGTTGGGGAGCAGGGCGGGGGACGGGGTCGGGGGATTTGGGGGATAACATTTGAAATGTAAATGAAGAAAACATCTAATAAAAAGAAAACAAATGTTTTATTATGTCAAAGATTTTTCGTTGAGATGGGACAAAACTACAAGTTAGATAACAGAGGAAGTGTAAAATAACACTTTTTCTCAACCCTTTGCCTCTGCAAGTGTGCAAGGGCAATGAAAAATTTTAATTTCCATATTACAAAGCACAAAAGGCAGTTGATGCTCATCCTTAGATTCACATCTGTAATCTTTCATTTAAATAAATTTTGAAACCCATGAAAGATTTCTTGAGCCCAAGGATATGCTAATGTACACAAGATCATCTACTTTTTTCCTTTAATGGAGTTTCATGTCATCTCAGGGTTATATTGATTCTAATCAAAACTACAATATTTTTACTTTTCTTTAATCATAAGACAGGTAATTAATTGAGACTCCTTGATTTCAATACTTTGGAGGCTCAAAGAAGATATATGTCATGATATCATGGACAAAATAGGGTATGTACTCCATGAGAATTAGAGCTCCCTGCTTGTAGCTTGAACACACAACACATCACTGCACATAAGTTCTGCAGAGGTGTGAATTGTAAGGCTTGAAATATTCAGGCTATGGCAAGGCTCCACATCGCACCTAGCCTCAGGATAATGTTTTCTTTTTTTACTCAGTCTTCCTGGGCTGAGCCTCTGACCTTTTCTCTCAAAGGCCTTAATGTCATGGTGAACTTTCTCTTCTCAATTTGATTCTCACATCAGGAGTCAAAACTTTTAAAAAATTTCTGATCCTTTCAGCTGGTTTAGCATAAGACTAAATAAACTTTTGTTGATTTCAGTGACTAAATTGTGTAGCTAAAAGTCTCTGAGTAGTCACGGGAAACTGTTAAGGAATTAAAGCTTGGTAGTTAATTGTTAATAGCTAATAATGAGAACTGATTTCCCTGGGTAACTCAGCCATCACTAAAAAAAACTGAAGGTGAAATAATGGACTAGGGTTCTAAAAAGCCATCTTAGTTATGGCAGAGAAGTGAAGCCCTCAACAGAAAGACCCTTGCTATCACAGTAACAATTAAATTGCAAATTAATGGCTCTCATTATGTTGCATAGTGTTTCCTTATTGCAAAGTCCCAGATAAAATTTAGAGGGAGATTTATTGGTGAACAATAACAACAAAAGAAATTTATCTATTTATTTATTTATTTATTTATTTATTTATTTATTTATTTATTTTTACTGATTTTCCTCCTAAGGTTTCCCTATCATTTCATCACATAATCCAGTGGAGCATTTGACACCACCAAGCAGCAAATAACTTATTAGCTAATTGTACTTTTGTAGTCTCCTATGTTACTGTGGGAAGAAAAATTCTTAGACTAAGCCACGCTATTTCACCAGATGTGCTACAGTAGAGCTCTTCTCCTGAGTATTTCATTCTCCCTGCCTTCACTACTTCTCTGTTTTCTACATATCTAGCACATTCCTGTTTCAGAGTCTTGGCAGGAATGTTCCCTTTTGTGAAGATAGCCAAAGTTTTTTCTATAGATTTCTTAATATTACCTATTATGATTGACGTACCCATGTCTAACCTTAATAAAAACAAAACAATACTGTTTTCCACCTTCTGATTCCCTAATCTGGTAAAACACGTGTCATACTCCAGTTTTGCTGTCAAATTGATGCATGTTGGAAGAGTTACCTTCAGTTATAGAATTGCCTAGTGAAATGGCTATAAGCATGTCTGTGAGACTTTTTTTTTTTTTTTTTTTTTTTTTTTTTTTTTTTTTTTTTTTTTTTTTTTTGTTACTGATTGATATAAAAGAACCCAACACAATGTGAGGGGTACAACAATCCCTAGGCGGGTGGGTCTGAATTTTGAAAAACTAAAACAGATGAACATGAACTTGGAAGCAAATTAAGAAGCAGTTTTCCAGTAATCCATACCTAAGTTCCTACCTTATATTCTCTCAATGCTGGATTATAACTTGTAAGATAAATAAACCCTTCCCTTTCCCAAGTTGTATTTACATGTGGTTTTATCACAGTAATATCAACACCAACTAGGATACTATGTTTTTTTTTTATTATTTCTAATCAATTTCACTGTCTAACATTATATACATGTACATCTTAAGAACATAAAATGGATCTTTCTCTTATTTTAAACCTTTGTGAAATATAGACAGTATATTATGGCTATTTACAACTCTAAAGATTTTTGAAGTAATCTATTCCCAATAAAAGTGGCTACTATATGAAAGATCATATGAATTCCATTTGGATTAAGAATGAAATAGTAGTACATTTAAATACATTCCAGTCATCTCCCTAAAAATTATGGTTGAAGATGGAAGGGCTACCATTTCCTCAACAGTTGCATTGGAGAATGAGCAATTCATTGACATTTCCTTTTTGCTATCTACACAGTATGGGGTAAGAAAGTATCAGAGTCCTTGGACTGAATTCTGTTCTTGACCTTATCTGGTTTGCGATGTTGAACATCTGTTTTGACACATTAAATTTCAGTTCCTCTCTCTATAAATGGTAGCTAACAAACCATAACCAAACATCCAGAAGTTTTTTCTTCATTGTAACACAGCTGTGTTTTTAACAGATGTCCCTCTACATGTACACATTTTTCTTGAGGTTTCGCAAGAAAACTTATTCTAGGCACGCATTTCTTATATGCAAAGAGATAAATAATTTGCATTTATGGAAATCAGTAGAACTCACACCTAGAAAAAAGATAACATGTATTCACATTTTTATTATTTGCCAAGTGTAGTAAATGCTGGTTACTATTTTATTGTACTTTTAATAACTACTTTGTTCCAGACACTTTAGTCTAATTATCTCTATACCTCACTGAAAAAAATAAGTAAAAATAAAATTGGTACAGCTTGTTAGCTACCTAATTTAGTATGTCAAAGCAGATGTCTAACATTGTCCACCTAGAAAAGATCAGGAACAAAATTTATACTAAGGATACCCATGCATTGTTTCTTATCCCACACTCTATAGATAACAATGAGAAGGTTTAATAATGATCATATAATTGGCCCCATCTCTTTTTACGCTATTTTCCAAGGTCATGACATGAGATGGGTTGTAGGCCAATTTCTACCACTCCAAAGAAACAAGGTGTCAGTGAAGTGGAATGCTGGAATGTGGTGTCATGGAACAACTGGGACCTGATTTAACTGGCAACAAAAATACACCAACCCTGGCCCGATAGAAATGAAAAGTATTCCTCTTCTAGGTAGAGTTAGCGTAAGCTCCATAGTAAGAAGACTTGGAGACAACAAAACATAAGGCACAATTACAACTGCTTGCATTTGTTTCTTAATTTTGCTGGAACAGAGTTTTAGAGAGCCTTACAACTATAATTAACTGTTGTGTGCTTTCTGGTTTTGAGAAGTCATTTAAACATTTAAAGGGAATAGAAAAGCACAGTGTGAGGCTTAGGAAGTAAAAAGTAAGTCTTCTCATTTTTCTTTCATTTGATATTATTTTATGCAGAAGCTAATAACATTTTTCTTGGGTCAGAGCTTCAGGTTTTAGCAACGATTCCTTCATGAAAAAGCCATCATTTTCTGGCTTTGTACAATTTTGTTAGAGAAAGACAATGCGCGAAGTGATTGAATCCAATATCATTAAAGGCTCTAACCCTCCTCCAAGTGTTGCAAACAAAACAGCAAGCACATTAGAAGACACAGCTACTGAAATGTCTAAGTGAGACGAGAATTGTTGAACATTAAGGGAGAAAGTTTCCAAATAAGGAGAGTTTTCATAGAAGAAACATGGGTTATTTATATGTCTGAGTAAGGCATAATTAAATTCCTATGTTATTTATAAATGAGAAATTTAATTTCATTGCTACTGATCACCTAAAGAACACAGAGAACATTGCTGGAAAAACACAAAATCTTTAAAGGCTGATGCTTTAAATAAACTTCTCTATGAATTTGCTAAGTCCCATAATGACAGCTTAAAGTCCTAATTCATAAAAAGATTATTATTAAATTACATTATTTATACCTACTTTTTGTGGACTTCTGCTCTTATTCCTGATTATCACTGTTTATGGCTATAATCACATGAAGAGTGTATAATGGAAACATTAATTCAATCTGAAATTGGCAAGAATACTGTATTGCCATTATAAAACCCCAGCTATATTAAGTCAAAGCATGGGATTCATTGTACAAGAATATTCTCTTTTAAAAACTTGAAAAGAAAGAATACATCTCACAGCCTCAAGTATCTATTTTAGCTGTGAAGTTCAATGTGCCATTAATTAATTGGCACAGATTTTCTGATGAATTATTTATTCTTGTGCAGTAGGAAACTTAGATTCAGATACTAACTTATAATTATATAGCAACTGTGGCATTATAAGTATGGTCTTAGAAATATTTCCAAGTGCTCATATGTAGTTCGACCCCTTTCTGATTCATGATACCAGATGATGGTGTTTAGCCTTTTCAATGACCTGGCATTTTTGTTTACTTAGAAAGATAGAAAATGTCCTGTTACATATAATTTCTCCCAGTAAACTAACTGAACATATTAATACTCTAAAATATCTTTATTTAATTTTTAAAATATATTTTGCTTAGGCCTAAACCTTGTAGAAAAGAACAAAGTGAATTTCAGTAGTCTTACCTCTGACTCTGGAATGATAAAAATTTACTTTCTGGACTTTCTCCTTCAGGATGAGCAAGCTGCATACCCTTTTAGACAAAGTGAGAACATGTTTCCTTACAGTGCTAGATTTTCGCAGAGAGTAGTAGAAAGGGGCTGTTTATAAATTTTGCTTCTAGCACAAAAAGAAAGTGTTAGATTTGATCTTGTACGTAAAATAAATCTCTATACTTAAGGGGATGAATTAATGCCTCTATTTAATTATATCCAGTTCTTAGTAGACAACTTAAGCATTCACATTAGAATTTCATATTAGATATTCTCAGCATGATATAAAAAAAATCTCACAACAGTTTGAACAAATGAAAAACTTAGAGGACATCAGTCTGGGAAAGTGACAAATGGCAAAGGAAAAGGTATTACAGTGGCAAAGAAAAAGGAATTACAAATATAGAATAAATATTTCTATGAACTGAAGATAAAAGTTTCTAACAATAGAAATTCATATAACTGATTCAGGCCAAAAATCACTGACTATTTTATTTAAGCTATTAGATATAAGCACTTGTTATTATTATTCTAAATGAGTAGACTTACCAGAAAAATGCCCATGGAGTCCAAGCTTATAGCTAGGCAGGACCTGACCATCTTTCTTGGCACTGGTCATACCATGTCATGCTCAGATATCTGAAAGAGGCATGGCCAGGAAACTTCATGGAACCGTACATGATTTTGCATAGCATTCAGACATACTACAACCTTGGTGTACCCAAAAACTCTACTTCATAAAACTGTTCAGAAAGGGTATTGAAGGTAACATTCCTGCCACACTGCCACGTGAATGTCACCAGGTCCAAATATCTGTTGACAAGAGCCAGAGCTAAAAAAGAAAAAAAAAAAATCAACTCAAAATAGAATGGTGTAGCACAGTAGTTCTTAACCTTGCTAGTGCTGTGAAGTTTTATAGCAGTTACTCATGCTGTGGTAACCACCAACCATAAAATTATTTTTTTTCTCTTTATTAGATATTTTCTTCATTTACATTTCACATGTTATCCAGAAATTTTCCCTTACCCTCCCGCGTCCCCGCCCTGCTCCCCTACCCACCCCCTCACACGTAATGGCCCTGGCATTCCCCTGTTCTGGGGCATATAGAGTCTGTATGACCAAGGGGCCTCTCCTCCCAATGATGGCCAACTAGGCCANAGTGAGTACATGTTATGTGAGTTCTTTTGTGATTGGGTTACCTCACTCAGGATGACATCCTCCAGATCCATCCATTTGCCTAGAAATTTCATATATTCATTGTTTCTAATAGCTGAGTAGTACTCCATTGTGTAAATGTACCAAATTTTTTGTATCCATTCCTCTGTTGAGGGACATCTGGGTTCTTTCCAGCTTCTGGTTATTATAAATAAGGCTGCTATGAACATAGTGGAACATGTGTCCTTTTAACCAGATGGAAACTCTTCTGGATATATGCCAAGTAGAGGTATTGCTGGATCTTCCGGTAGTACTATGTCCAATTTTCTGAGGTACCGCCAGACTGATTTCCAGAGTGGTTGAACAAGCTTGCAGTCCCACCAACAGTAGAGGAGTGTTCCCCTTTCTCCACATCCACGCCAGCATCTGCTGTCACCTGATTTTTTGATCTTAGCCATTCTTACTGGTGTGAGGTAGAATCTCAGGGTTGTTTTGATTTGCATTTCCCTAATGATTAAGGATGTTGAACATTTTTTCAGGTGCTTCTCAGCCATTCGGTATTCCTCAGTTGAGAATTCTTTGTTTAACTCTGTGCCCCACTTTTTAATGGGGATATTTGATTTTCTGGTGTCCACCTTCTTGAGTTCTTTATATATATTGGATATCAGTCCCCGATCCGATTTAGGATTGGTAAAGATCCTTTCCCAATCTGTTGGTGGCCTATTTGTCATGTTGACAGTATCCATAAAATTATTTTTTGTTACTACTTAATAACTGTATTTGCTACTAGTATGAATTATAATGTAAATCTCTACATTTTTTCTGGTGGTTTTAGGTGACCCCTGCGAAGGATCATTCAGTACTCCAAAGGAGTTAAGACCCATAGGCTGACAACTTCTGAGCTAACTCATTATTTGTGATAAAATAGTCAAAGTAGACTATTTAGTCTACTTTTAATATTGTTTGTAAGAAATGAGCAAGACACTGTGCAAAGTTCTGGATAGCATTATCCATCTTTGAAGAGAGCTACTGTTATTTTTTTTTAAATGGGGAAAATGTGGTATCAACCACAAGGTTGCCCAGGACAGAACCCACTCAGCAGAAATTCTTTCTGTCAACTGGCTTCATCCTTCCTGTCTTTCCATAGTGGTTATATTTGCAATTTCTTCTCCAGAAAAAGAAAAAGGAAAAGAAAAAGGAAAAGAAAAAGAAAAAGGAAAAGAAAAAGGAAAAGAAAAAGAAAAAGAAAAAGAAAAAGAAAAAGAAAAAGAAAAAGAAGAGAAGAAGAAAACAGAGAAGAAAGTTACTTCTGATACAAAAAAGAAAGGTAAGGATTAGAAAATCTCTCTAACACCTAATCAAACAGTCCTAAGTGAGGGTGTTACTGGGAAAGCAACTGTTTTCTAGAAAGAGATTCATTTGTTTGATTGTCACTGTTAGTGAAAATACTCAGTATTTTTAAATTTTCCAAGTTGGATGTCAAGGAAACATGTAAAATCCTTTATTTCTGTATCCAATTAAAAATGGAATTTGTCTGGTTAGCTCGGGCTGATCATGAGTCTCATGCCTCAGAAACATGAAATTTCAAGGCTGTGCCATGTCATCTGGCATCGTAACATCTGTTAAAATACTACTGTGATAGTCTTCTCCATTTTGCACTATGCATACATACATACATACATACATACATACATACATACACACATAGAAAGAAAGTGAGAGAGAGTGGGGAGTAGTTATGTGGAGTGTAGAAGTACATGTGACTAATAAAGATTATTATTTACTTTATTCAAGTTTATTAATCTATCAAGATGTCAAATTATTTTATAATGTGAGAAGAATGCATGTGATAGTTTGCTATACCATTCTTATTCTTATTCCTCTCTTGATACTTGTTTGTTCATATTAGTTTCTTATTACCAAGATGTGTTCAGAAATTTCAAAATTCCAAATATATATCTGTGACTCAAACCAGAGGGAGCACTCAATTCATTACTTTTAATATATTTGAGTTTATTCAGTAATTGTATAGCAATTGTACTGCATTTAATATCTCTACCTTTGTTAAAGATTTGTTTTCCTTATCAAATTAAATCCCTTTATAGATTGACAGGACTCCTAAGCTTTCAGTGTGTTTAGAAGGTTCTACTATAGAACCCACTTATTTAGGATTTTGGCTTAGACTTACAGTTTTCTTGGCAAAGTAAACTGGTCACTATAATGGGAGTCATTTGTTCTCTGAATCATATAAGAATGAATTAGTTAGAGGCTTACAGCATTCTTATTTTATCTGCAGAAAAAGGAGAAGTCAAAAAGAAAAGTGAGGAAACTACCATTGATGGGAAAGGCAAAGGTAATGTTCTTTTCTTTGCTTCCCCTGTCACCTTCCAAGATTTAGTTCATGAATAATATTAGTGCATCAATATGCAGCTTGAATATCGGTATTCACATCTAATCATGTGTAGCATACAAAAACAGAAGTGTGATAGAAAGTTAAATTTACACAAAGAACATTATTCAAGGCTATTTGTGATATGACTGGGTCTTCAGGTAGAACTATTTCCAATTTTCTCTGGTTCTGACAGATTGATTTCCAAAATTGTTTTCCCAACTTGCAGTCCTGTCAACAATGGAGGAGTGTTCCTCTTTCTCCAATCCTCACCAGCATCTGCTGTCACCTGAGTTTTCTGATCTTAGTCATTCTGATTGGTATGAGGTGGAATCTAAGGGTCATTTTGATTTGCATTTACCTGATGACTAAGGATTTTGAGCATTTCTTAGCCATTTGAGATTCCTCAGTTAAGAATTATCTGTTTAGTTCTGTACCCTATTTTAATAGGGTTATTTGATTCTTGAGTTCTTTGTATATTTTGGATATTATCCCTCTACCAGATGTAGGGTTGGTAAAGATCTTTTTTCAATCTGTGGGTTACCGTTTTGTCCTATTGACAATATCCTTTGCCTTATAGAAGCTTTTCGATTTTATGAGGTCCCATTTGACAATCGTTGATCTTAGAGTATGAGCCATTGGTGTTATGTTCAGGAAATGTAGAGACCACCTTTAGTACATAGGCATGGCCCCCATATGAGGGATGGGGCCACCAACCCATCTCAAAGTTTTTAACCCATAAATGTTCTTGTCCAGAAGAAAGACAGGGAAAAAATTGGAGCAGAGTATGAAGGAATGGACATCCAGGAACCTCCCCACCTGGGGATCCATCTTGTCAATAAACCTGGACACTATTGCTGACAGGAACCTGGTATGGCTGTTTCCTGGAAGTTTCTGCCTGCACTAACCAATACAGATGAGGATGCTTAGAGCCAACCATCAGACTGAGCTCAGAGATCACACTGTGGGAGCTAGAAAAGGACTAAAGGAGCAGAGGGGGATTGCAAAACTGCAGGAAGAACAGTGTCCACTGGCAGACCACCCAGGGCTCCTAGGGACTAGACCACCAACAAAGGAGTGTACATGGAGGGCTCTATGCCTCCAGATACATATATAGCGAAGGATGGACTTGTGTGACATTAATGGGAGGGGTGGCCCTTGGTTCTGGGGAGGTTTTGCTCCAGTGTAGGGGGATGCTAGAATTGTGGGGCAGGAGTGAATGGGTAGGTGGGGGAGCACCCTCATTGAGGCAAAGGGGAAGGGAGTGAGGACAGATATGGTGTGGGTGTGTATGTGTAGGCATAACCCGGAAGGGGGCTATCATTTGAGATGTATAGAAATGAAATGTTTAATTAAAAAAAAAGAAATTGATTCAACTGTTGCAGTTTAGATTTCTGCACTTAGCTTTGATTTTATGGTATACAGATTTGGGTGTGTGTGTGTATGTGTGTGTGTGCATGTTTGTGTTTCTATCTGTCTGTATTCTGTCTCTATATATCTGTGAATCCCTTTCTCTCTGCATTAATCACTGGTTTCTATTCATATAGGATATACATATACATGGAAAGTTGTCACCTCAAGTATTATAGTTCAGGGACAAACATTTCACCATAAATATTTCTTCTATTCATATCTGTGATGGTTGAAATTCTGCTTAGAGCTACTCCATTCTGGTGAGTTATGTAGTAATTGTGCTCCATTAAAATGCAAACACCCCAGGGACCTGTATATTCAATTGGATAAAAAACCAACTTCTTCTCTGCTGTTAAAGTGAGTTAATGAGATATCCAGATCCCCTTGTGATAACAGTAAACTGAATGCAACTCTCTGACAGTTTACACAATAGTTAGGTTTAAGTGAGGAGGCAGCCAAAGAGAGGTCCAGGGTGGGACATAGGCAGGGAGGGCAGGCTGCACAGGATGCACATTAATAAATCCTTCTGTTCTCAGGGAGAAATAGGAATAATAGTTTTTGTGGACGGAGTCTAAAAAGGAGACCATAGTATTGACTAAGTAATGACTACTGTGAATGGAAAATAGAATTGATGTTATTTCTCCTACTGGGCTATAAACAGGGTGAAATATATCACACCGAGGGTTGCATATGGCTTACAAGACAAGCAAAAAGGGATGGCAGAGGTTCAGTGAGACAGAAAGTTTTGTCCAGGAAATTTAAGACAAAACTTGAAGGTGCAGGGTCTGGCGACTTTATGTGTCTGGTGTGTGTGTTTCTATCTGTCTGTATTCTGTCTCTATATATGTGTGAGTCCCTTTCCCTTTGTTTCTAGTTGTTTCTGTCTCTCTTTCTGTCTCTTCATTTGTTTCTCTTTCTCTACCAGTATCTCTGTTCTTCTGTGTCTATCTCTGTCTGTCTCTCTGACTCTGTCTCTGTCTCTCTGTCTCTCTCTCTCTCGTGTGTGTGTGTGTGTGTGTGTGTGTGTGTGTGTGTGTGTGTGTGTGCATGTATGTTCACACAGGAATAACTTGATTACTTTCTAAATGAATATTCTTTCTTACAATAGGATAATACTTTCAAATTTTTCAGAATTTGAATACAATTTTGAAACATTCCATCTTAGGCTTCTTATTGCACTTGAAATGCAATATAGGACTAATGAAAAAGTGAAATATAACTTGAACTGTAAAGTAGCTGGCACTCTTTGCTTTTCTTCCAGCTATGATGAACATCTGACATAAAGAGAGGGGGATGTTTGTTTGTTTGTTTGTTTGTTTGTTTGTTTGTTTTGAGACAGGGTTTTTCTGTGTAGGCTTGGCTGTCCTGGAACTCACGCTGTAGAACAGGCTGGCCTCCAACTCAGAAATCCACCTGGCTCTGCCTCACAAGTGCTGGGATTAAAGGCATGTGCCACCACGCCTGGAGAAAGGGGATGTTTTGTTTTGCCTTACATGTTCAACGGTTTCAATACATTGTGGATTGAGGCCAGATTAGAACTGTGTAACCCACTAAAATCAGGAAGCACTGAAATAAGATGAATGTGTTAGCAATCCTTCTTTTTATTCTATTCACTCCTTGCCTGCAGGATAGTGTCACAGCAAATTTTCCTTTCTTAGTTAATCCTTTCTGGAAATACTATAACAGAAACACTAAGATGCTTATTAATCTCTCAGGTGCTTCTTAGACTAATTAAGTTGAAAATCCACCTTAATTCCAAACACTTATGCCATTTATTTTTGAAATAGTAAAGGAAATAAAGCAATGAATATAACAATTGTAGCTAAAAAGTATAGTGAGTTAAAAAGACAGAAGCCAGACTTAGACACCTACTGAATACACGATTATTATATTTTACTAATTTATATATAATTAAATTAATTTTTACATGTCTCACAAGCTTATTTAATATATAGTATATATTAAATAATATAGTATATAACTATAATAATTTATTTGTACTGCTCATTGCTACTTTTCTTCTACTAAAAAAAGGTCCAAGGTGTAAATTCTGTGGTCTTTACTAGTAGTCTGTGTGGGCAGAAAATGCAAGCAGTGACTCCTACAATTCCACATTCTCAGCTTAACGTTTGTTATTAATTGAGCATCAGAATTTGAAAATCTACTATAGTTAACAATAGTAGATACTTTACATTACAAATTGAAAAATATCCCTCAAAATTGTGTATAATAAAAAAAATCAAGATATATTTCAATGGTTAAATAATACATTCCTACTTCAAGAAATACTTTGAAAACCACAGCAAAACAAAATATAAGAAAAAAAATCCAACCAACACAGGACATGAAGTCTAACCAAACCTTGTTCTGAGCTTTAGGTGGGTGCTATTACTCATCTGCAACACTTTGCATGGTCAAACACAAGATATTGCATAAGGGAACTATACTGGACAGAGTTGTCTGGAGGATGCGAAGATTTTGAATTGAGAAATTGTTACTGAGTTGTGAAAAAACAGGCCAAAAAACAACTGCAATCAGAACAATGTTCTCTTAACCACGATTGCCCAAGCTAGAGAAAGTGAGAAAGACAAAGATGTATTGATGTTCTCATTTGGTGAGCCATTCATCTCTTTTGTGGGTCTGTTTCTGATTATTAATTTCATGTATCTGGTTAATAAGATACAGCAAGTCTCTAATATTAAGTATAGCTGCAAATGAGCTCCCAATTTGCTTTAGAAATTCAATTTTTCCACATCTTAGAAGAGTAGATTGCAAGAAAAAGAGAATGGCCAAAGGATCCATGATAATGATCCTTTCAGGAATGACGGAGGAGATAAAGTTCATAGAGAACCAAGGACATTACCAGTTTCTAGTCAAGGACAAGAATCTAAGTCCCTGTCCTGAGATGGTTTTTGAAGACCTGAGTTGTAGGTCTTTTGATAGCAACCAACGGTAACTGATAACTCAGTCCATGAACATGATGAAATATGGTAATTTAAATGCTCACAGGACATTTTTTGAGACAGATTTTAATGCTGTTTATATTACTCTTTACTTAAACATTGTCTCACAAACTCAATAATAAATGTCATAGACCATGTGAGAAAAGAGTGTACTTTATTTCATGTTTGTAGGTGGGTTCTTAAGATGAAGGAAGTAGGCAGAGTGCCCATATAACACGAGCAGTTTCCAAGAAATGAATGGTTGGGGTTGGAGACTGACTGACCAAGAACACGTTTTCTTGCTGAGGATTAGAGTTCAGTTTATAGCACCCATATGGTGACTTAAAACCATCAATAACTCCATGGAACTTGACACTGTTATTTTTGATTCATAAGGGCATGTAGTAAACATGCAGTGCACATACATACATGCAGACAAAGCACTCATACACATTAAATAAATGAATAAACCTGAAAACCTCAAGTGGTTAATAAGCCTCTTCTGGTTTGATGTACCAGATAAGACCTTGTCAGTGTGATTGGCCTGCCCCTTAGGTGTCTATGCACCTTCCCAATCCAAGTACTACACTAGAGATTAATTCATACCTTTATGCATAGCTTCCAGGTAATTCTGCTTTTTGCTTTCTTAAAGAAGAAATTTATCAAGAAACTAGACTGCCTAGTATTTCTGCCATTTGGCTAGGATAGAACCAAAGGCATTAATAGGATAGAACCTTTGTCATTTGGCCAATGACTTTGATCAAAGTCCCTGTCCCTAAATAGTCCAACCAATTTCTATCTCCTAGTCTCATTATTTGGTCCACTTATTTCTGGTGGGCTACTTTGGGGGTGTTAAGTTATAAACATTTTGAAACTAAATGTATTGCCATTTCCTATAACTGTAAGTCTATTAGTTATGAAAATAAGTTTGATAAAAGAACTGATAGATGTTAGTGGTAGAGAGTGATATACATATTTTGAATTATCTGACAGAAATTGAAATTGGAAGAAGGAACCCAAAGACTCTATTAATATTTTTTGAAGCAAGTTATTATATAACAGTATAAACAAATTAATTATGTCATACAGAACTGCTTTCTTACAGAGATTATTGGCATGTACAGGTGGGTGAGCAGAACTAGGATCCATCCCAGGGGACCTTAAGCTTTGAGAGGATGCATGGTTAAGTGGCTCAAGTTTATTAGTTCAACTTAGAGTGAAGATTGTGGAGGGTCAAACTTGGGGGGTGAGGGTTGAAAATAATTAATTGGGTGTAGAGACATTAAAATAGATGGGCTGTTATATCAAAGCCCCCTGAGACGGAATCGATTTTACATATTCATATTTATTTATTTATTTATTTATTTATTTATTTAGATGGTTGTGAGATTTAGTCCCAGGGCCATATTCATGTATAAATTTATAAACCACTGAACCATATCCTGAGAGACATTTATATTGGTACCTGATGCTTCAAAATGGTCAAGCCTTTCATATGAGCCTCAATAAATGATGGATGGCAATGACATTTGTATATGGTGTGGTTTGTATGAACAGTCAAAATACTCAGATACATACATGGGTTTTTTAATTTATTAAAAGTATAATGCAAGTTTCTGAATAATATTTTTCAATGTAGTAATCTTAATCAATTATATTAATGTATTGGAGAAAGATAAGATTATCCAAAATAATGGTGTCAAAGAAAGGGATCTAGATTTAAGACCTAGATATTCCAGTCTTCTAATAAATACCAAAGAAGATTTCTAACATAATATTGAAAATCCTACATATATTTACTCTTTATATTAACACATATTATGGTAATAATACTTAAACTTATCCTATATTCTTATTTGAATATATATCTAAAGTAATAATTAAAATAACCATTTTATAAAGGGAAACCTATGGTGAAGAGTTAAGTTACATATAGTCACAAATAGGAGCAAAGGCAGTAGTAGGGATTAAGCAATACAAATATTTATTACTTTATTCAGCTATTTCTTTAAAGAGGTTATATTTTGATACAAAGATCACATGATCTCAGAATAAAATTTATTACCTTTTTTGCTTCCTTCTTTTTTGGTAAAGGTCCACATTACATTAAGTTAACCTTAGGATTAGCCCCACCTTCCCCCTTGCTTAATCTTTTGGAGGAGAAAAGAATAGATTTTCAGAGAGAAGACATGGTTTGAGTCACACCAATCTCATTTTGGGCTCATTTCTAATATGACCTTGGTGGTGATGTGAGTGGTCTTGATCATCTTGCAGAATGAGTACATGAACTTTGTCTTGTATATGGGCTGAAATCATGTCTGAGAATCATTCCCTGAGAAAAAGTAGTAGAGTCAAAAGAAAATAGAGTAGTTTCTGTACTAGAAAACAAATACAAAAACACTCGTAAAGAAGTTATTGCTATTTAAATAGAATATGGCCAATTTCTCTCATTATTTAGCTTACAGGAAAAAAAAAAAGAGTTTTAGATTCCATGGCTCAAAATAGAATAATGTTTGTCAATGGATGAATGGATAAAGCAATGTAGTACATTTACACGGTGAAATATTATTTAGCTGTTAAAAAATGAAATAATTAAATTCACTGGTAAATTAAAGAAACTAGAAAAGTTCCTTCAGAGTGAGGTAACCTAGACCCAGAAATATCCAGGATTACAAATCTGCTCCCTCATGCCACAGATGAGAACACATACAAACAACCCCACAGCCAATTTCTTAGAAACTGAGAAACTTGGAACATTCACCCCTAAATGGAATGTCCTCACCAAATCACTCTGCTTAGGATCCCAGAATTCTATATAAGAACTAGAGGGAGGAAGAACACCAAGAACACAAAGCCTTCTCAATATAACAGGACTGATGTACATACAAACGCATAGAGACCGAGGCAGCATACACAGGGCCCATATGGGTCTGCTTCAGACTGGTGCAACCAACAATAGAAGCAGACACATGTGCTCATTCCTAATTCAGAAGATGTCTCCAACTGATAACCTCTTACAAATGAAAAATTAGTTTTCTAAAAGGATGTCTCACTAGGGAAACAAACTACTCTTAAAAGTAGGCAAGCTTTAGTGTGAGTGTGTGTGTGTGTGTATATATATATATATATATATATATATATATATATATATATATACATACACATACATATGCACATACTTCTAAATATGCATATATATCACACATATTCTGCACATGTATAACTTTAATATTATATGCACATAATTTTCAAATATATATATATTTTAGTACATGTATATATGCACCAAAGTCTCAGTGGCAAAACATATTTTTAATAAAAATAATATACACATAAACACATATAATATATTGCATATATTATATGTGTTATATAACATATTTTATATATTATATTGCATGTGTTTTTATATATTACATAATATATTTTTTACTATAAATGTATTGTACACATATGCATATAAAAATCTCACAGGATATTTGCTTATATAGCTTCTGGTTTTGAGATTTTTTGTGGGATTCTTGTGTGGGCAAATATGTGTGTCTCTGGGTCTATATGAGTTTTTTGTGCCTTTTTTGGTTTTTTCTTCTGTTTATTTTGTCATATTGAGATTTGTTTGGTTTTGTTTTGGCTCATTGTATTTTAGTATTATTCCTTAGATTCCTGATTGTTGTTCCTAACGAGAGACAGAAAGGGTGTGGATCTGGATGGGAGTGGTGTGAGGGAGCAACTAACAGGATTTGGGGAGGGGAATCCATAAGAACAATATATTGTGTTAAAAAGTATTTTCAATAAAAAAGAATGGATTCCAGAAAGTAAAGTCATGAAGAGTGTTCCCAGTATACATCCTGAGTTCACTATCACTCCAGAGTGTGTATTCTAGCATAAGACATTGTTCTGAAACTTTATAGAGCATACTTTATGTCTGAGTAAATATACATTTTGACACAATGTGTTGTGTTTGGAATAGTGGCTAATTGTCCTCAAGGTGAGAAATTGTCTTGATACATCTCAGTCAAGAAACCATAGTGACTAAAAAATTAATGCTTAGAAAAGTTTAGTAATTACTTATGAAACTCAAGGGAAAAAAAAACTACAAAAAGCAAAGATCTTAGATGGAAAAATTGTAATTAGTTTGCTAAGTTTGACTATTTTAAGTATTTGTAGAAAACTTTCAGGGACATCTATGTTTTTGTTATTAAGTGTTCTGTAGTTATCTATTAAATCTATTTGTTTCATAACTTCTGTTACAGTCCATATGTCTCTGTTTAGTTTCTGTTTTCAGGGCTTGTCCATTGGTGAGAGTAGGGTATTGAAGTCTCCTACTATTATTGTGTGAGGTTTAATGTGTGCTTTGAGCTTTACTAAAGCTTCTTTAATGAATGTGACTGCCCTTGTATTCGGAGCATAGATACTCAGAATTGAGAGTTCATCTTGGTTGATTTTAACTTTGATGAGTATGAAGTGCCCCTCGCCTTTTTTGATAACTTTGGGTTGTAATTCAATTTTATATGATATTATAATGGCTACTCCAGCTTGTTTCTTCAGACCATTTGCTTGGAAAATTGTTTTCCAGCCTTTCACTCTGAGGTACTGTCTGTCTTTTTCCCTGATGTGGGTTTCCTTTAAGCAGCAAAATGTTGGCTCCTGTTTGTATAGCCATTCTATTAGTCTATGTCTTTTTATTCAGGAATTGAGTCCATTGATGTTAAAAGAAATTAAAGAAAACTAATTGTTGCTTCCTGTTATTTTTGTTGTTAAAGTTGAGATTTTGTTCTTGTGGCTGTCTTCTTTTAGGCTTGTTAAAGGATTACTTTCTTGCTTTTTCTAGGGTGTAGTTTCCATATGTGTGTTGGTGTTTTCCCTTTATTATCCTTTGAAGGGCTGGATTCCTGGAAAGATATTGTGTGAATTTGGATTTATCATGGAATACTTTGATTTCTCCATCTATGGTAATTGAGAGTTTTGCTGGATATAGTAGCCTGGGCTGGCATTTGTGTTCTCTTATGGTCTGCATAACATCAGTCCAGGCTCTTTTGGCTTTCATAGTCTCTGGTGAGAAGTCTGGTTTAATTCTAATAGGCCTGCCTTTATATGTTACTTGAACTTTTTCCCTTACTGATTTTAATATTCTATATTTAGTGCATTTTTTGTTCTGATTATTATGTGTCTGGAGGAATTTCTTTTCTAGTCCAGTTTATTTGGAGTTCTGTAGACTTCTTGTATGTTCATGGGCATCTCTTTCTTTAGGTATGGGAAGTTTTCTTCTATTATTTTTGTTGAAGATATTTGCTGGCCCTTTAAGTTGAAAATCTTTATTATCATCTTCTCCTATTATCTATAGGTTTGGCCTTCTCATTGTGTCCTGGATTTCCTGGATGTTTTGAGTTAGGGTCTTTTTGCATTTTCTTTGATTGTTGTGCCCATGTTCTCTATGGAATCTTCTGCACCTGAGATTCTGTTGC
The DNA here is from genome assembly GCA_902729485.2 of Mus minutoides. NCBI lineage: Eukaryota > Metazoa > Chordata > Mammalia > Rodentia > Muridae > Mus > Mus minutoides. The sequence goes on from LR749603.1 coordinate 2,654,165, forward strand.
TGATGCTTGCATCTATGGTTCCTCATTTCTTCCCTAGGGTTTCTATTTCCAAAGTTGTCTCACTTTGTGTTTTCTTTATTATTTCTACTTCCCTTTTTAGATCTTGGATGTTTTTGTTCAATTCTATCACCAGTTTGGTTGTGTTTTTCTCTAGTTCTTTAAGAGATTTTTGTGTTTGCTCTTTAAAGACTTTTACCTCTTTAGCAGTGTTCTCCTGTATTTCTTTAAGTGAGTCATTAATGGTCTTCTTAATGTCCTCTACCAGCATCATGAGATATGATTTTAAATCTGAGTCTTGCTTTTTGGGTTTGTTGGTGTATCCAGAACTGGCTGAGGTAGGAGTTCTGGGTTCTGATGATGGTGAGTGGTCTTGGTTTCTGTTATTATGATTCTTACATTTGCCTTTCGCCATCTGGTAATCTCTGGATTTAGTTGTTATAGTTGTCTCTGATTGTAGCTTGTTCTTCCTGTGATTCTCTTAGCCTCTGTCAGCAGTCCTGGGAGTCCAGCTCTCTCCTGAGTCTCAGTGGTCAGAGTAGTTTCTGCAGACAAGCTCTCCTCTTGCAGGGAAGGTTCACAGAGGTCTGGTGTTCAGACCTGCCTCTTGTCTAAACAGGAAGGTCCAATACAGGGCCTATCCCAGAAGATGTGTTGCTTCTGCACACTGTGAGCTCACCTGCACAGACTGGTCTCTGAGGGAACCAGGACCCAAGATGGCTCCCTTACCTGCTCCTACAGGCAGAGCCCTCCCAGGCAGACACCTCTCCTCTGGCAGGGAAGGTGCCCTGATTTCTGGATCCCGAAAATCGCTCTGTCCCAGAAGCTGTGTTGCTTCTGCCTGTCCCAGAAGCTGTGATGCTTCTGCAGTCTGCTCACTCACCCTTCACAGTTTGTGAGTTGACCTGTGCAGACTGGTCTCTGAGTTATCTGGGACCCAAGATAGCTCCCTCACATACTCCTGCAGGAGGAGCCCTCCAGGGCAGACACCTCTCCTTGGAAGGGGAAGGTGCCAGGATATCTGGAGCCCAAAACAGGGTTTGTCCCAGAAGCTGTGTTGCTTCTGCCTGTCCCAGAAGCTTTGTCACTTCTGCAGTCTGCACTCTCACCTGTGCAGACTGGTATCTTAGGGACCTGGGACTCAAGATGGCTCCCTCACTTGCTCTGGCAGACAGAGCCCTCCTGGGTGGACAGCACTTCTTTGGCAGGGAAGGTGCCTGGATGTCTAGAGCCCACAACTTGGTCTGTCCCAGAAACTGTGTCACTTCTGCCTGTCACAGAAGCTGTGTAGCTTCTGCAGTCTGCTCGCTCACCCTTTGCAGTCCTCGAGCTGACCTGGGTAGACTGGTCTCTGAGGGATCTGTGATCCAAGATGGTTCCCTCACCTGCTCCTCACGTTTACCAGTTCTTAATCTTAGATGCTGAGCTATTAGAGTTCTGTTTAGGAAATATCCCGCCCCCCACCCCCAACCCACCCCCGTGCCAATGAGTGCAAGGCTTTTTCCCAATTTCTCTTCTATTACATTCAGTATATCTGGTTTTATGTTGAGATCATTGACCCACTTGGACTTTGTAGAAGATGACAAATATGGATCTATTTTCATTTTCCACATATAGACTGACAGACCATTTCTGTTTTCCACTGTCTATTTTTGGCTTCTTTGTCAAAGATTACATGTCTGTATGTCTGTGATTTTATTTCTGGGTCTTCAATCCTATTCTATTGATCAATGTGTCTGCCTTTCTATCAATTCTATGAAGGGTTGTTTTTGTTTCTTTGTTTTGTTTTTTTGTTTGTTTGTTTGGTTTGGTTTGGTTTGGTTTGGTTTTGGTTTTTGGGGTTTTATTTTTATTTTTATTTATTTATTTTTCATGATTGCTCTGTAGAATAGCTTGAGGTTAGAGATGGTATTCCCCCAGAAATTCTTTTATTGTTAAAAAACTCTTTTCCCTATTATGGATTTTTTGGTTTTCCAGATGAATTTGAGAATTGCTCTTTCCATATCTTTGAAGAATTGTGTTGGGATTTTGATGGGGATTGCATTGAATCTGTAGATTGCTTTTGGTAAGATGGCCATTTTACTATGTGAATTATACCATTCTGTGAGCATGGGAGAACTCTCCATTTTCTGTGTTCTTTTACAGTTTCTTTAAGAGACTTTAAGTCCTTGCCATGAAGATCTCTTCACTTGTTTGGTTTGAGTTACCACAAGATATTTTATATTATTTGTGAACTTTTTAAGGGTGTCCTTTCTCTAATTTCTTTTTCAGCCAGTTTATCTGGAAGACTACTGAATTGTTTGAGTTAATTTTATATCCAGCTAATTCGCTGATTTTTTTTTTTTTTAATCAGCTGAGGAAGTTTTCTGGTAGAATTTCTGGGGTTTATGATGTATACTATCATGACATCTGCAAATACCTTGACTTGTTTGCCAATTTGTTTCATTTGATCTCCTTTATTGTTGTATTACTCTATATAGAACTTCAAGTACTATATTGAATAGATATGGAGAGAGTCGTTATTCTTGGCCTTGATAATAGTGGGATTGTTTCAAGGATCTCTCCATTTAATTTGATATTGGCTATTGGTTTGCACTAAATTACTTTTATTATGTTTAGGTGTGGGCCTTGAATTCCTGATCTCTCCAATACTTTAGACATGAAGGGGTGTTGTATTTTGCTGAATGCATATTCAGTATCTGAGACAATCATGCATTTTTGGGGGTGTAGGGGTTGTTTTATTTTTCTTTGTGATTGTTCATATAGTAGATTAAGTTAAAATATTTTTGTATATTGAACGAACCTTGTGTCCCTGGGATAAAGCCTATTTGATCATGTTGGCTATGGTTTTGATATGTTCTTGGATTCAGTTTTTGAGAATTTTATTGAGTAATTTCTTTGCATCAATATTCATGGGTGTAATTGGTCTGAAGTTCTCTTTTTTTGTTGAGTCCTGCTGTAGTTTAGGAAAGTAATTGAGGCTTCAAAAAATAAATTAGGTAGTGTACTGGCTACTTTTGTGTCAACTTGACCCAGCTGGGGTTATCAGAGAGAAAGGAGCTTCAGTTGGGGAAGTACTTCCATGAGATCTAGCTGTGGGATATTTTCTCAATTAGTGATCAAGGGGGAAAGGCTCCTGTGGGTGGGACCATCTCTGGGCTGGCAGTCTTGGGTTCTATAAGAGAGCAGGCTGAGCAAGCCAGGGGAAGCAAGCCAGTAAAGAACATCCCTCCAGGGCTTCTGCATCAGCTCCTGCCTTCTGACCTGCTTGAGTTCCAGTCCTGACTTCCTTTGGTGATAAACAGCTGTATGGAAGTGTAAGTTGAATAAACCCTTTCCTGCCCATCTTGCTTCTTGGTCATGATGTTTGTGGAAAAATAGAAACCCTGACTAAGACAGGTAGTGTTCCTTCTGTTTCCTTTTGGGGGGGGGGGGCGACAATTTGAGGACTATTGGTTTGAAGGTCTGGTAGAATTCTGCACTATCTGGCCCTGGGCTTTTTTTTTTTTTTTCTGGGAGGATTTTAATAACTTCTTCTATTTTGTTAGGGTATATGGGCCTATTTAGGTAGTTTACCCGCTCTTTATTTAATTTTGGTACATGGCATCTTTCTAGAAAACTACCCATTTCATCTAGATTTTCCAGTTTTTATTGAGTCTAGGCTTTTGTAGTAGGATCTGATAATATTGGGAAATATTATAGATTGTTATTTACTGTTATATTTCTTGTTGTATGTGGAAATATTTGCATGTGATTTTCCCCTTTTGGCTTTGTTGTGAGATGTTGTTAATATCTTATTTTTTCTTTGTGTTGGATTTTTTGTTTTACAATTCTCTGTAGGGCTGGATAGATATTGTTTGAATTTGGACTTGTCCTGGAATATTTTGGAGTCTCCATCTATTTTGATTGAGAGTTTTGCTGGGTATAGTAGACTGGGCTGATATTTGTGTCCCCTTAGAATTTTCATGACCTCTGTCCAGGCTTTTCTTACTTTTAATGTCTATCTTGAGAATTCTGGAGTAATTCTGATAGGTTGCCATTTTAATGTCACTTGGACTCATTCCCTTTCAGTTTTTAATATTCTTTGTTTGGTCTGTGCATTTAATGTTTTGATTATTATGTGACAAGAAGATTTTCTTTTCTGGTCCAATCTACTTGCTATTCTATATGCTTCTTGTATGTTTATGACCATCTTTTTTTAAGTTGGGTAAGTTTTCTTCTATAATTTTGTTGAAGCTCTTTCAGGTCTATCTTGGCTCTCTTCTAATCCTATTATTCTTAGATTTGATCTTTTTATGGTGAATATTTTAGGTTTGGAGATTTTTATGTTTTGAATTTTCTTTGACACTTGTGTCAATATCTTCTAAGGTTTCGTCTACAACTGAGATTCTCTTGTATTCTGTTGTTGATGGTTGCATTGTAATTCCTGACCTCTTTCTTGGGTTTTCCATTTCAAGGTTTGCCTCCATTTGTATTTTCTTTATTGTTTCTACTTCCACTTTTAGTTCTTGGGACACTTTGCTCAATTCCTTAAGCTATTTGATTGTGTTTCCCTGTATTTCTTTAATGGGACTATTTTTTTTTCTTCTTTAAGGGTTTGTAACTGTTTACCTGTGTTTTCCTGTATTTCTTTCAATGTGTTATTTATTTCCTCTTTAAAGTGCTCTATTATCTTCATGAGATAGGAATTTGGGTGGTCAACCTGCTGATTTTCAGGTGTGTTGCAGTATTCAGGGCTTGCTGTGGTGGGAGAACTAGGTTCTGATGATGATGAAGTATATTGGATTCTGTTGCTTATAGACTTGGGCTTGCCTCTTGACATCTGGTTATTCCTGGTATTAGCTGAGTGTCTTTGCCTGGTGCTTGCCTTTTGTGTTCCTGACCTCCTGTGAGACTTTTAGACTGTGAAATCTTCATAAGGGCAGACAAGCTGCTGATTTGTTGCCCTGGCTGTAGCAGATCTCCTGAGAGGCCATTAGACAGTTGGGTCTTCAGAGGAGCAGTCAAGCTGTTGACGTTTGTGCAGCTGTTCTAGGAGGCATTCAAACTGTGGGGTCTGTTGCCTTGCATGCAGCAGAACAGTTGCCATAAGTGCAGCAGACCTCCTGGAGGCCTTGATACTGTGGTGTCTTCAGAGGAGCAGACAAGCTCGTGCTCTGCCCTAGCAGAAGGCACTCACTGGAAGAGATAACTTTATTTTATTAATGACTCTTCTTTCTCTATATATCTTATTGGTGACCTCATATAATCTCGTAGGCTTAGTGCCATCTGTGTGACAATAAATCACAAATATCTGTCACTAACTTTGAATGTTAACCTTATATACCCAATTGAGTAGTCACCATCTCCATTTAAATGTCCATTCATCATCACTGTTCACAGAGTGTTAAATAAACCTTTTAAACACTCTCATTTGAATGTTGTCAACTATCAAAATAATCTTTTTCTTTAATGAGTAGATTAACACTACTTTTACCTAATTCCTAGATACGGGTCCAGTATTTTCACTTAATTCATTTCTTAAACCTTTCAATTTCATCTTTGAAATATACCATGTACCAGATATCTTTTCATGGCTAGTAAAAATCACCTCAGCTAGACACCTCTGTAATTTGACTCCACAGCCATGTTATACTTTTGCAATATCTACTCCTTAAAATTTCCAAATACAACAGAACTTATTTCAAACATAATGGATTTTAGTGATTTTTACTCCCATTCTTTTTTACCCCTTTCCTCTTTTGTTGTGAGCTTTCCCCCAAAATCCTTTTCTACTTTTATGCCTTCTTTTGGTGTGTGTTTCTTGTCTGAGCACCACATGTCACTATTGCTTGGGCAATGTGGCTGAGAGACCCCCTGTACCCAACTCTAGTACTTCATTTTCATCTCTCCCTTTATAGAGACTTCCCATATCTCTCAAAGTAAATTCTCTTCTACACTGATATAAAAGGCTTTTCATGAGCTGATGGAGCACACAATTGCAGATTACAGCAAGACAGCCTTTATCCTACAGTAAGGCCATTAGCTGAGGTTCTAATCACATTTTTGGAGTATCCAATCATTTGACCAAATTGCTTCCATTTCTGACAGAACATTCAATTTCAGCATTTAGATTTCAAAAGCACATGAAAGTTTTAATTTGTCATTTTGACTGAATTTTAGCTTCACTCAAATGTTATCAAAATGACATGTGAAATCTTTTAACAAGTCATTTCTAAGAAACAACAGAGAGAAAGATAATATATGAGTTATTTTTTCTTGCTTTTATACTGTTAGTGAAAAACATAGTGCATATGTAAAAGAGGCATGCATTCAACTTTGCTCTAAAATGGTCTCAGTGAAAAATAAGAGGACGTGAGAGTGGGGAAAACACCATGAAAGTATAATCAATTTGTAATGGGAAAAAAAGCTGCTAAAAACCACCTTATCCATAGTATGCAAGAAGAGCATGTGGTGTTTGTGAATCAAGATACACAGAACACATGGCAGCAATACCAGACATTAACAGCTGTTGCCAAATGAACAGCTAATGACTAAAACTAGAACAGAAGAGTCAATTTGATAATAGGTAGTTATCATGATTGCTCCTCAACTTTTCTGTCTTCTCATCTTATAAATTTGATGAGTGAATTTCTCCATAATCAGCATTCATTTAGATATCACTCAGCCAACAGTGGTGGGAACATGACATCAGATGAACTGACAGAGACTCTCAGGAGACACTACATCAGGCTCCTGTCAGCAAGCACTTGTTGGCATCCACAATAGTATATGTGTTTGGTAGTTGTATATGGGATGGATCCCCAGGTTGGGCAGTCTCTGGATGGTGATTCCTTCAGTATATGCTCCATATTTTGTCTCTCTAACTACATCCATGGCTATTGTGTTCCCCCTTCTAATAAGGACTGAAGTATCCTTCGTTCTTCTTGAGTTTCATGTGGTTTGTGAATTGTATGTTGGGTATTTTGAGCTTCTGGGCTAATATCCACTTATAAGTACATATTGTGTGTATTCTTTTGTGATTGGGTTATCTTTCTCAGGATGATATTCTCCAGCCCCATCCATTTGCCTAAGGATTTCATAAATGCATTCTTTTTAATAGCTGAGTAGTACTCCATTGTGTAAATGTACCACATTTTCTGTATCCATTCCTCTGTTGAGGGGCATCTGGGTTCTTTCCAACTTCTGGCTATTATAAATAAGGCTGCTATGAACTTAATGAAGCATGTGTCCTTATTACATGTTAAAGCATCTTCTGGCTATATGCCCAGAAGTGGTATTGATGGGACCTCCAGTAGTATGATGTTAGACTTCCTCAGTTGAGATTTCTTTGTTTAGCTCTGTACCCCATTTTTGATAGGGTTATTTGGTTCTCTGGAGTCTAACTCCTTGAGTTCTTTGTATATAGAAAATTGGACATAGTACTACTGGAGGTAGTACTAAAGTTTGGAAACACCAAACTGATTTCCAGAGTTGTTGTATCAATTTACAATCCCATCAGCAATGGAGGAGTGTTTCTCTTTTTGCACATCCTCAATAGCATCTGCTGTCACCTGAATTTTTGATTTTAGTCATTCTGATTAATATGAGGTGGAATCTCATGGTTGTTTTGATTTGCATTTCCCTGATGACTGAGAATATTAAGCATTTAGTTAAGTGCTTCTAAACCATTTATTATTCCTCAGTTGAGAATTCTTTGTTTAGCTCTGTACCCATTTTTAATAGGGTTATTTGGTTCTCTGGAGTCTACCTCCTTCAGCTCTTTGTATAGATTAGATATTAGACCTCTATCACATTTAGGATTGGTAAAGATCTTTTCCCAATCAGTTGGTTGCCTTTTTGTTTTATTGACAGTGTCTTTTGCCTTACAGAAGCTTTGCAATTCTATGAGGTCCCTTTAGTTAACTCTTGATCTTACAGCAAAAGTCATTGGTGCTCTGTTCAGGAATTTCCCCCTGTGCCCATATGTTCAACTCTCTTCATCACTTTCTCCTGTATAATGTTCTGTGTATCTGGTTTTATGTGGAAGTCCTAGATCCACTTAGACTTGAGCTTTGTACAATGATAAAAGAATGGATTGATTCACATTCTTCTACATGTTAATTGCCAGTTAAGCCAACACTATGTGTTGAAAATGGGACTTTTTCTTTTCTCCACTAGGAGGTTTTAGCTCCTTTGTCAAAGATCAATAGAAAGCCCATATACACGTGGAAACTGAACAACACTCAATGATAACTTATCAAGGAAGAAATAATGATAGAAATTAAAGACTTTTTTTAGAATTTAATGAAAATAAAGCCACAATATACCCAAACTTATGGGACACAATGAAAGCAGTCCTGAGAGGAAAACTCATAGCTCTGAGTGCCTCCAAAAAGAAGCTGGAGAGTGCAAACACTACCAACTTGACATCATATCTGAAAGCTCTGGAACAAAAAGAAGCAAATTCACCAGAGAGGAGTAGAAGGCAGGAAATAATGAAACACTGGGATGAAATCAACCAAGTGGGAAAAATTAGAAACTATACAAAGAATCAACCAAACCAGGAGCTGGTTCTTTGAGAAAACCAGCAAGATAGATAAACCCTTAGCCAGACGAACTAGAGGGCAGAAATGAAAAGGGAGACATAACAACAGAATCTGAGGAAATCCAAAAAAAAAAAAAAAAAAATCATCAGATCCTACTACAAAATCTCAAGAAATCTGAAAAACCTGGATGAAATTGACAATTTTCTAGACAGATACCAGGTACCAAAGTTAAATCAGGGTTACATTAAAGATCCAAACATCCCATATCCCTTAAAGAAATAAAAAAAATTCATTCATAGTCTCCCAAACAAAAAAGAATTTGCACATTATTTATAACCATTACTTAATGACTCTGAAGTTTTCAGTAATAACCACATGGTTAGGAAAATATATCTATTATGTGCAATTTAAGTTGTAATATTTAAGTTGTTACATATTTGACTAGCATACTAAATTCATTTTTATGGTATGGGTCTAGCCTGAATCTATTTTCAGGCTAGGAATAATAATATTTTAATTTTATAGAATTTATGTCAAGAGATAAAGACTTATATTACTTATCTTTGACTCTTGGCACAGTCTTCATACAGATAGGTGGTTCTTTTATCTGGAAAAATGTTAACTATTACAATTTTATATGAGTGAAGTGAAGATTCAGTGAAATGATGGATATTTATCATAGGAACATACACTAAAACTAATTAATAGTCAACAATAAATGATAAAACATCTTACAGAAAAACACAGATGCAATATACTTGGCTTTTAACGATAGTTTATTCTGATTACTCAATAAAAATGTGAATATATTTTATTTTTTTAGCAAGCAATATTTTACTATTATATACTTATATATAAATTTACACTTATATAACTGGAGGAACTGAAATCTACAAAAGAGCAAAATAGCAAAGCCTCTACATGCTTAATAATTTTATTTCCAGGAACAACTGTGACATCTTGCCTAGATTAGCTGTTCAATAAATGCCTGATGATTGAGTGAATTAGAAAGGATTCTTTAAATAAAAACTTTATTTATTTTAACATCTATTCAAGTAACTATTTCAGAAATAAAAAATGATATATAGTTTTGTGTACTTATATGGAACTTAAATTGATAGTTTATAACCTTTTGTTTTAACTGAGAATTAAAGAAACAGTATTCTAGGGCATTTATCATCTGAAATGTGTTCCTTATATTGTGAGCTAGTTCTAGATAGATAATGATGTAAGCACAATTATTTGGTGAACCACTATTATATGTCTATGCATATGTACGTATTGTTTTTTTTTTTTTTTCTCTTGTAGGTAGTATGTGCTTGAGATGTTAACTCGTACAAAGTCTCAAAATTAACAACAATTTTTAAAAAATTTTTGGTTAGGAACTGTTTTTAGTAAGGTATATATGTGAATACACACACATATGTATGTATGTATGGATGGATGGATGGATGAATATGTTTGAGTATCCATGGATGTATGTGTATGTGCTTCTATACTTCCTGTCTAGCACCCATACACCTACAGCAAACAGGTAGGATTTCCTTGATGTAAAGGAAACCTTTAAACTTTTTTTTTTGGTATTAATTGTCAGTGTTCTCCAGCACTTTTATTCTTGGAATTAAAACCATTTCTGTAACCTTAAGATTAGTCTTGATGCATATTTCATAGAGTATTATTAAAGATCTATTTACTGGGACCAAGAAAATTACTAATCAAATGGACCTAGAATGATTCCAGAAAATCAAAGTCATGAGGTGATGCTAAACTTAACCCATATAAGAAACTGAAATGATGGTTTCCATCTAAACCTGGAGCTGATCCTGTGATGTAACACCTACATCTGACCCCATGCCACAGCAATCTATACCCAAATACCTCCAGTAGAGAGCTGGTATCCCAAGAATGCAGACAAGACTGTGAGCACAGGTAAGACCACAATTTTTGCTCAGAGGGACCCTCCTGGAACCCTCAAAACATAGGAGCTTAGGAGTAGCCTCGGACAGGGTTCTTCCAGTTTCCCATTGCCCTTAGAGCTGATCCTGTAAAACAGTGCTCCATACCCAAATTCCTCCTGGACAAAGCTGGTCTGCCAGGAGTGCCAACATACCCATGAGCATAGGTAAGAAATTCCTGACCCAAGAGGGACCCAGCCAGAATGATCAGGACACAGGAACCAAGGATTAGCCAGGGACAGGATCCTTCTTGGTTCCTCCTAGACCCCCAGAGCTGACCCTCTGTCACAGTTCACTATACCCAAATTCCTCCCAGAGACCTGGTTTCCGGAACATGCCAACGCACAGGCTTGCAGGAGCGAAAAACCATAGTCAGAGACAGCAAGACCAGCTAACACTAGAGGTTAACACATGCTGAGAGACAAAGGCAAGAAGATAGCAAGAGAACCAAGGCTACTTGTAATCATCAGAACACAGCGAGCCCAGGATACCCTAACACACCAGAAAAGCAAGACTGATTTTTTTCCAACGTTTTTTTTTTTCAACTTTTATTAGATATTTTCTTCATTTACATTTCAAGTGTTATCCAGAAAGTTCCCTATAAGCTCCCCCCTCCCAGCCCTGCTCCCCTACCCATCCGCTCCCACTTCTTGGCCCTGGCGTTTCCCTGTATTGGGGCATATAAAGTCTGCATGACCAAGGGGCCTCTCTTCTCAATGATGGCAACTAGGCCATCCTCTTCTATATATGCAGCTAGAGACATGAGCTCAGGGGGTACTAGTTAGTTCATGTTATTCTTCCACCTATAGGGTTGAAGACCCCTTCAGCTCCTTGGGTACTTTCTCTAGCTCCTTCTTTGGGAACCCTGTGTTCCATCTAATAGCTGATTGTGAGCTTCCACCTCCATTTTTGCCAGGCATTGGTATAGTTTCCCCCGAGAAAGCTATATCCAGGCCCTTTCAGCACTATCTTGCTGGCATATGCTATAGTGTCTATGTTTGGTGGCTGATTGTGAGATGGATCCCTGGCAGCCTCAGTCATTGGGTCCATCCTTTGGAATCAGCTTCACACATGATCTCTTTAACTCTTTCAATGTGTGCTTTGTTCTTAATTCTAGGAAGGGGTGACGTGTCCACATTTTGATCTTCCTGCTTCTTGAGTATCATGTGTTTAGTAAATTGTATCTTGGGTAGTCTAGGTTTCTGGGCTAATATCCACATATCAGTGAGTACATGTTATGTGAGTTCTTTTGTGAATGGGTTACTTCACTCAGGATGATGGCCTCCAGAT
>LR749603.1:2666310-2676649 GCA_902729485.2 Mus minutoides
ATATTTTCTTCATTTACATTTCAAGTGTTATCCAGAAAGTTCCCTATATCCTCCCCCCTCCCGGCCCTGCTACCCTACCCACCCGCTCCCACCCCCTGGCCCCGGCGTTCCCCTGTATTGGGGCATAAAAAGTCTGCATAACCAAGGGGCCTCTCTTCCCACTGATGGCCAACTAGGCCATCCTCTTCTATATATGCAAGGCATACCCAAATTTACAGGACCCAATGAAAGCAGTGCTAAGAAAAAAAACTCATAACTCTGAGTGCCTCCAAATGAAACTGGAGAGAACATACACTAGCAGCTTATCACTACAGCTCTAGAACAATGAGAAGCAAATTCACCCACGAGGCATAGACAGCAGGAAATAATCAAACTCAGGGCTGAAATCAACCAAGTAGAAACAAAAAGCACTATAGAAAGAGTCAACAAAACCAGGATCTTTTTTGAGAAAATCAACAAGATAGAAAAACCCTTAGCCAGACTAACCAGAGAGCACAGTGTGCAAATTAACAAAATCATAAATGAAATGGGAGCTCTAACATCAGATACTAAGGAAATTTTTAAAAATCATGTACTACTACAAAAGCCTATATCCAACAATATTGGAAATTTTGCATAAAATGGACAATTTTCTAGACAGATGCCAAATAACAAAGTTAAACCATAATTAGATAGACCATCTAAGCAGTCACATAATACATAAGAATTAGAAGCACTCATGAAAAGTCTCCCACCCTAATATAATCCAGAACCAGATGGTTTCAGTGCAGAATTCTATCAGATCTTCAAAGAATTTCTAATACCAATACTATTCAAACTATTCCACAAAATAGAAACAGAAGGATCTCTACCCAATTTGTTCTAAGAATCTACAGTTATGCTGATACTAAAACCACACAAAGACCCAACAAAGAAAGAACATCACACTAATTTCCCTTATGAATATCAATGAAAAAAATACTAAATAAAATTCTTGCAAACCTATTCCAAGAACTCATCAAAATGATCATTTACCATGATCACATAGGCTTCATCCCAGGCATGCAGGAATGATTCAATATATGGAAATCTATCAATGTATTCAACTACATAAACAAACTCAAAGAAAAAAAACACATGAGCATTTCATTGTATGCTACAAAATCATTTGAAAAATTCAGCATCCCTTCCAGTTAAGTCTTAGATCAGGAATTCAATGCCCATTCCTAAACATATTGAAAGCAATATACAGCAATACACTATTTAGAGAGAAACTCTCTCCCTATCTACTCCATATAGGACTTCAAGGTCAATCTAGAGCAATTATACAACAAAAGGAGGTCAAAGGGATATAAAGAAGAAGTAAAAATCATCACCATTTTGCAGATGATATCATAGTATACTTAAGTGACTCCAAAAATTACACCAGAGTACAACTACGGCTGACAAAGGATAAACAAGAGATATGACTCTAACCAAGCAAGTGAAAGATCTCTATGACAAGAACTTCAAGTCTCTGAAAAAACAAATTAAAGAAGACCTCAAAAGATGGAAAGATCTCCCATGCTCAGGAATTGACAGTTTACTATAGTGAAAATGATCATTTTGCCAAAAGCAATTTACAGATTCAATGCAATTCTCACCAAAATTCCAACTCAATTCTTCATAGAGTTAGAAATAGCAATTCTTAAAATCATGTGGAATATCAAAAAACCCAGGATAGAGAAAACTATTCTCAAGAGTAAAAGAACTTCTGGGGGAATCACCATCCCTGACCTATACTACAGATCAATCGTGATTAAAAACTTCATGGTATTGGTACAGTGACAGTCAAGTAGGCCAAGGGAATAGAAGTGAAAGACCCTGAAATGAACCCACACACCTATGGTCACTTGAACTTTGACAAAGGAGCTAAAGCTATCCAAGGGAAATCAGTATTTTCAACAAATGGTGCTGGTTCAACTGGTGGTCAACATGTAGAAGAATGTAAATTGATTCATTTTTATCTCCATGAACAAAGTTCAAGTCCAAGTGGTCAAGGATCTCCACATACTGCCAAATACACTGATAGAAGAGAAAGTGCGGAAGAACCTTAAACACGTGGACACAGAGAAAAGTTCCTGAACAGAACACCAATGGTTTATGCTCTAAGATCAAGAAATGACAAATGGGACCTCATAATGCAAAGCTTCTGTAAGGCATAGGACACTGTCTATAGGAGAAAACACTAACAGATTGGGGAAAGATCTTTATTTCTACATGCAATAGAGGCCTAATATCCAATATATGCAAACAACTCAGAAAGTTCATCTCCAGAGAAACAAATAACCCTTTTAAAAATGGGGAACAGAGCTAAACAGAAATTTTTCAACTGAGGAAATGTGAATGGCCAAGAAGCACCTAAAGAAATGTTCAACATTTTTAGTCATCAGGGAAATGCAAATCAAAACAACCCTGATAATCTACCTCACATCAGTCAGAATGATTAAGATCAAAAACTCAGGTGACCACAGATCCTGGTGAGGAGGTGGAGAAAGATGAACACTCCATTGCTGGTGGGTCTGCAAGCTGGTACAACCACCATGGAATTCAGTCTGGTGGTTTCTTAGAACATTGGACATAGTACTACCTGAGGACCCAGCTAATCTACTCCTGGGCATGCTCCAGATGATGCTCCAACATGTAATGAGGACATATGCTCCACTATGTTCACAGCAGCCATATTTACAATAGCCAGAAGCTGTAAACAACCCAGATTCCCCTCAACAGAGGACTGGATGCACAAAATGTAGTTCATTTACACAATGGAATACTATTCAGCTATTAAAAACAATGACTTCATGAAATTTGCAGGCAAATGGAGCTTGAAAATATTTTGACTGAGACAACTCAGTTTCAAAGGAATACACATGGTATATACTCACTGGTAATTGGATATTATCCATCCTGTATACAGTCACCAAACCCAGATGTTATTGTCAATGCCAGGAAGTACTTGCTGACAGGAGCCAAATATGGCTATCTCCCGAGAGGCTTTGCCAGAGCCTAACAAATAGAGGAAGATGCTTGCAGTCCACCATTGGACTGAGGAGGAGGTCCCTGATGGAGGAGTTGGAAAAAGGATTAAAGGAGCTGAGTGGGTTTTCAGTGTCATGGAGAGAGCAACAGTGTCAATTAGTCACACCCTCTGGAGCACCTGTGGACTGGACCACCAACCAAAGAACACAAATGGAGGGACCCATATCTCCAGTCACATATGTGGCAGAGGATGGCCTTGTTGTCAACAGTGGGAGGAGGGGCCATTGGACTTTAGGGTGTTTGATGTCTCAGTGTAGGGGAATGACAGGGAGGGAAGTCGGGAGTAGGTAGGTGGGTAGGAGAGCACCCTCATAGAGGCAGAGGGAAGGGGAATGGGATAGGGGGTTCCCAAAGGGGAGGCCTGGAAAGGGGAAAACATTTGAAATGTAACTAAAGAAAATATCCAAAAAAACAAAACAAAAAAAAAAACAAAACAAAAACCAAAAATTGAAATGAAAGATTATATAGGCTGGGTGAATATATAATGAATCCTATTAGCATACATTTAAAATAGAGAATGAACTGAATTAAAGGGAAGATTACTAGCTTCTCAAATGTTGACTAAGCAACATTTAATAATTACCATTACTTAACCTGGCAGAGTTGTATGTAGTGAGTTTTATCATATCTGTAGAATCCTTGGATTTGGTCACTCTGAAAATGACTTACGTATGTTACTATTGAATGAACTCATTCAGGATTTGTCTTTTTTTTGACATATTTGCTACTATAATAGGTAAATTTTTGAAGTCAATAATTCTGAAGCTTCCCTTGGAAAAACACATTTAAGAATATTTGCTGGGCAAAAAAATAAAGAAATATAATGGAAGTTACATATTTCGCTCATGTACATATGAGTAATATGGGAAAATATAACAAATTTTACTCATAGGGATTTGATATATTTAATGACATAATTGAAGTTAGAGGTAATGTAGAGAGCTGACTTCCAAACTATTAGTATTTCTTTTCAAATGACGGTTTATCTTATAAAGAATATGGTAAAATGAAAAATAAAAAAAGAATATTTGCTGGGAACTATACACACCTGCTGGCTGGCTATATAAAATATCAGTCTTCCCATTGATACATGTTTTTCCATAAATGGCTTAAGTTCAGAAACATTTCTGAGAATTTAACTATGTAGTCTCATAACCTAATACAAACTGGCTTTCACCCATAGCTACAAAGTTTACCTCTTTCAAATGCCCTTTTCAATGTTACAGGGGCTTATATATATGCTTACCACCATCTTGGCTGTGAGCCCTGCTTCTATGGTGTCGGCTTTGTTTGAGATTGTTTTGTTAATCCTCTTAATACTGTTCTTTTATTTCTCACACATGCCTCTGTTTAATTTCCACAAAATGTACTCACACAAATCATATGCACAAATGATAGACTTTTCTAAATAGAGCTCTATGGACTGGAGGACATCTGCAGGTATGCTGACTGCATGATGTTTAGGTGGACACAGATTAATTGATGAATGCCATATTCTGTAGTGTTCACTGATTGTGTTCTGCTGTTCTTCACCCAGAACGTTCAACTGTGTGCCCAGCTCTAATACCCTATTTCCTTTGTTGTGGGCCACTTGTCTACATCCTTCACCTTATAAGGCCACAAAAAAAGTCCATTCAACACTATGTCATTCAAACAAATCTGTTTCTCAATGGTCTGAAATACTAGCCTCAATTTTTATTTTATTGTTGAAGTTATTGAAGTTGATACAGTACACTGTATCAGAAGAAAACTTCATTAAAAGCCAGTTGGTACTTAACTCATCATTATATATTGATTATGATCTAGAATCTTTTGATTAACAATACCACTTGGACCTCAATAACATTAGTATTTAGTGTAATACGTATCAAAACATGAAGTTTTGTTGGGATAAATATGCTGTATGTGATGAGATGAAATATGTTAGGAGCCAAAAGGTATCATTATAATGTATGATTTTGAAGTAGAATTTAGATCTATATTAATATATTAGGAGGAAGATATAGAGGTTGCAAACTTCAGAAAGATTAAACAGATCATCTATATTTACTCTTAATTATAAATCTTGATTCACTTTTAAAACTGATTCCCCTTTAGTGTTGATATTTATCTCCTTCACACAAATGAAGTTACCCACTACCTTTTAACAAAATTATGCCTATATCAGGACACTTTTAATTAGTGTAAGTACATTATTCCACTGACCATGTATTTGTTTATGATGCTAGCATAAATTCTCCAGCTGCACAGTATAATGCACATGTACTGGCTAGGTTTGTGTCAACTTGACACAGCTGGAATTATCACAGAAAAAGGAGTTTCAGTTGGAGAAATGCCTCCATGAGATCTAGCTGTGAGGCATTTTCTCAATTAGTGATCAAGGGCCCCTTGTGGGTGGGACCATCTCTGGGCTGGCAGTCTTGGGTTCTATAAGAGAGCAGGCTGAGCAAGCCAAGGGAANAAGGGAAGCAAGCCAGTAAGGAACATCCCTCCATGGCTTCTGCATCAGCTCCTGCCTTCTGACCTGCTTGAGTTCCAGTCCTGACTTCCTTGGTGATGAACAGCAGTATGGAAGTGTAAGCCAAATAAACCCTTTCCTCCCCAACTTGCTTCTTGGTCATGATGTTTGTGCAGGAATAGAAACCCTGACTAAGACAGCACAGTAAACACATATATTTATATTTTCAATTCTAAAAAATGAAAAGAAAATATATAACAAGTGTGAGGGAGTTGGTTAATGATACATTTTCACTTGGTGCACACGTCTGTGCGTATACATACATGTTTCTGTGTGTATATGTGTGTGTGTGTGTGTGTGTGTGTGTGTGTGTGTACAGGTATAAATATATTTGTGTGTGCATGCATATGTATGCCAAAAGATAAACTCAGATGGTGTGGAGTTTTTCCTCAGGAAACACCTACCTTACTTTCTGACATGGGCCAAGTCTCTGAGTGAGCTACAAGTCACACATTAGGCTAGGCTGCCAGATCAATGAGCACACTCTTAGTCTCTGCTGTCCTTGTAGTTTTATTATAAGCCTGTGTCTTCACATCTGGAATTATTATGTCAGTTTTGGAAATCAAACTCAGCCTCCCACACTTGTGCTGTAAAGCACATTTCTGGCTAGGCAATCTCCCCAGCCTCTTCCTTTTGAGTATTGGTAACCATCCCTTTAGAATTTGTTGTGAATTTATTTGGTAATTTTTATGAGTGCAGTATGCAATGTTTGGTGGCCATGATTTGAGGTGCTGGCAGAAGAATAGGAACCACAGTATGTTATTTTATGCTCCTAAGTACAGCCTCAGCCAAGACTTAATACACCATTTATACTTTTTGAAAGGCTCATGGTTGTAGTCTTTTCTAGTTCCCACACTGTTACTACTCTATACTTGAACCCTAATCTGTCTTTCTGACCCAGTGCTCCATATTCTGTGTTTACATGATGTATTAAAAATAACTGTTTCACAGAAAACATATCTGTTTATTTTACTTTCCTCTTTAACTTGCCAAGTTGACTCTTAAATTGGGATGAAATTTAAATTAAAACTTCCAGTGCTTTTTAAACCTGCATCGTGTTTACCTTCCTAATAACCTCTTTCTCCCCTTTCCTCTGTTCATACAAGTCATTATCCATTAGTTTAGAGACATCTCATTCTCTCCTATTCTGTTGATTCTTTACTAGATATCTTTGTTCAAACTCCTGTCCTTATCCTCACATGACTTCCGATCTTTGCAAGACTGTTATTCTGTCCAGTTGGTGTTTCTATAAAATCACATCATTTAATGGCTCCTCTGAATGCTCACAGGTTCAGTCTCATCTGTTATGATACAGTTTCTGTCATTTGTAATAGGACACAGGACAATAGTAAGAATTTATTCATCTCTTACTATAGATTTTTGTTAGTGCTGCATTACTTTTCTTTTGTTAAACCATATTCTGTGTTTTACCTGACACACAGAGGCATGATGTGACATGAATATGTTGCTTTTTTAAAAATTCAGGTGAGCTCATAAATGCTATATATGAATAGAAGCATTTGTATCTCTGTCATCATTCAAAGTGACTGGGAAGAAAGCATACATTTGTGAAGTGCCTGTTAAATTAAGGTCTTATTCTCGGTGCTTTACATATATCATCTCATTTAGTTCTCCCGTCAATTTGTGTCTTTAAAACTGAAGCACTGTCAAGGATATAAAATAGTAAGTGGCAAAGTCCAGTATCTAAACTCAACCTTTCAATTCAATATTTATGCTTATTTTACAAATCCACATTACTTCCTCGAAGAGTCTGTAAAACCTGCATTTTTAACTGCCATCTATCTTGTTGGCTAAATGAAAGAATATACATAACAAAAGCTGAGAAACTGCAAATATTCTCTAGTAGTAGTTGACATATACACAGTATACATTTATTGTATTAAAAACTAATATGATACTCTTATAGTAAATAGCATTAGGGGAAGGCTAAGGTAACATAATCTCTTTGAATTATTCTCTCAATGGCTATTCAAAATTCACTTTCTCTATTTTTTTTGTAAAGTATGAATTAAAAAATAAAGTGTACCGACCAAACTATTTTTGTCACTTTAAAAGAAGAGAGAACATGGAAAAACATAATAAAACACAGTTACTTAGTGTAAAATTAATCTAAGAAATAGTATGGTTAGAATGTATTTTAATTGCTTCACTCAAAATTGATGAGAAATTATTGCATGAAAAGAAACAACTTTGTTATAAGGAATCACTTTTCAACAAAGACTTCATGTAGGTTTAGATTTTTCAACTACCTTTAATAAGAGTTCTCAAATGCTTCGACACCTTCCCCCCGTTTTTTTTCTAGCCCTCCATCTAGCCTTCTAATGGTAAACATAAAAGATGACAAATAGAACAAAGGAATGTGAACTTCTTCAGGAATAATTCTTTGGAATGATACCAATCTCCATTTGTCAGGACACCAGCAGTCTAGTGTAGTAGTGTCAGGATACCAAACATGAATTAGCAGTGGTGGTACAGTACAGCAGAAATATCCAGGTCTCTGCTGAATCGGCATGAGTCAGCAGTAGCAACCAAAACTAGCCAGGACATCAGGAGTGCTCTGCAATGTCTCTCCCAATAAAGTGAAGTTCAGCAAAGAAGCAAAACCAATGAAACATTGCAAGTACAAGCACTGTGTTTTGGGTCCTGTTTATACTGTCTCCAATATCATGGTTCCTCCCATGAGTCTTGCCACAACCATATACTATGTGAGTCTATGTCAGCAAAACACCACTTGAGTTTGCATCAGAAACTTTCACTTCAACTTTACCATAAGAAATTACCTAAGAGGACCAGTGGCTAGGGTTCTTTCCAGTAGGCAACAGCCCTGGGACACCTTGGGCTCAAACTTGGTAGATTGTCCCACAGTCCCCAGAGGACTCACCACACCACAGGTATTCTAGCACACCCAGGATCTTAGGATCACTAAGGAGAGTTGGCCTCCAGAGAGGGCTCTGACCCAAGGACTCGGGTGAGAGCACCAACTTGTATCTCAGCTTTCTCAGAGATCAGTCCTCACAGGAGAGCACACAGGCCACAGAAGCAACAGAGATTCTTGGACGGGTCCCTTCAGGAATTCATCTTCAGTCAGGAGGCAGATCTGAAGACCAGACATCTGTGCACCTTCTCTGCAAGAGGAGAGCTTGCCTGCAGAGAGTGCTCTGACCACTGGGACTTAGGAGAGATTTGGAATCCAAGGAGTGCTGACAAAGGCTAGCAGAATCACAGGAAGAACAAGGTCCAGCCAGAGACAGCTAGAACATCTAACACCAGAGATTACCAGATGGCAAAAGGCAAATGTAAGAATCTTAATAGCAGAAACCAAGATCACTTGGCATCATTCAAACCCAGTAATACCACAGCAAGTCCTGGATATCCCAACACTCCCAAAAAGGAAGATTCAAATTTAAAATTATAGATCATTATTTTGGTAGAGGATTTTAAGAAGGGCATTAAAACTCACTTAAAGAAATACAGGAGAACTCTGCTAAACAGGTAGAAGTCCTGAAAGAGGAAGCACAAAAATCCCTCAAAGAATTACAGGAAAACATTGCTAAACAGATAGAAGTCCTTAAAGAAGAAACACAAAAATCCCTTGAGGGGCACTTCATACTCATCAAAGGCAAAATCTTCCAAGAGGAAATTTCAATAGTGAATATCTATGTTCCAAATGCAAGGGCAGCCACTTTCATTAAAGAAACTTTAGTAAAGCTTAAAACACACATTGCATCTCACACAATAATAGTGGGAGACTTCAACACCCCACTCTCATCAAGGGACAGATCCTGGAAACAGAAACTAAACAAAGACTCAGTCGAACTAACGGAAGCTATGAAACAAATGGACTTAACAGATATCTACAGAATATTTCATCCTAAAACAAAAGGATATGCCTTTTTCTCAGCACCTCATGGCACCTTCTCCAAAATTGATCACATAATTGTCCACAAAACAGCCCTCAACAGATTCAAAAATATTGAAATTGCCCCATGCATCCTATCACATCACCATGGACTAAGGCTGATATTCAATAACAACATAAATAGCAGAACACCATCATTCACATGGAAACTGAACAACACTCTACTCAATGATAGTTTGGTCAAGGAAGGAATGAAGGAAGAAATTAAAGTCTTTCTAGAGTTTAATGAAAATGAAGCCACAACATACCGAAACTTATGGGACACAATGAAAGCATTCCTGAGAGGTAAATTCATAGCTCTGAGTTCCTACCAAAAAAAAAAAAAAAAAAAAATGGAGAGAGCTTACACCAATAGCTTGGCAGCACATCTGCAAGCTCTAGAACAAATGGAAGCAAAGTCACCTAAGAGAAGTAGACGGCAGGAAATAATCAAACTGAGGGGTGAAATCAACCATGTGGAAACAAAAAGAACTATCCAAAGAATCAATCAAACCAGGAGCTGGTTCTTTGAAAAAGTCAACAAGATAGACAAACCCTTGGCCAGACTTATCCAAATCAACAAAATCAGAAATGAAAAGGGAGACATAACAACAGATCCTGAGGAAATTCAAAACACCATCAGATCCTTCTACAAAAGGTTATATTCAAAAAAACTGGATGAAATGGATAACTTTCTAGACAGATACCAAGTTCCAAAGTTAAACCAGGATCAGATTAATGACCTAAACAGCCCTATATCTCCTAAAGAAATAGAAGCAGTCATTAATAGTCTCCCAACCAAAAAAAGCCCAGGACCAGATGGGTTTAGTGCAGAGTTCTATCAG
>LR749603.1:2679122-2729218 GCA_902729485.2 Mus minutoides
GAAATGGATAACTTTCTAGACAGATACCAAGTTCCAAAGTTAAACCAGGATCAGATTAATGACCTAAACAGCCCTATATCTCCTAAAGAAATAGAAGCAGTCATTAATAGTCTCCCAACCAAAAAAAGCCCAGGACCAGATGGGTTTAGTGCAGAGTTCTATCAGCCCTTCAAAGAAGACCTAGTTCCAGTTCTTCTCAAAGTATTCAACAAAATAGAATCTGAAGGTACACTACCCAATTCATTCTATGAAGCCACAATTACTCTGATACCTAAACCACATAAAGACATAACAAAGATAGAGACCGTCAGACCAATTTCCCTTATGAATATCGACGCAAAAATACTCAACAAAATTCTCGCCAACCGAATCCAAGAAAACATCAAAACGATCATCCATCATGACCAAGTAGGCTTCATCCCAGGAATGCAGGGATGGTTTAACATACGGAAATCCATCAACGTTATACACTATATAAACAAACTCAAAGGTAAAAACCACATGATCATCTCCTTTGATGCTGAGAAAGCATTTGACAAAATCCAACACTCATTCATGATAAAGGTCTTGGAAAGATCAGGAATTCAAGGCCCCTACCTAAACATGATAAAAGCAATCTACAGCAAACCAGTGGCCAACATCAAACTAAATGGAGAAAAACTGGAAGCAATCCCACTAAAATCAGGGACAAGACAAGGCTGCCCACTTTCTCCCTACCTATTCAATATAGAACTTGAATTCCTAGCCAGAGCAATTCGACAACAAAAGGAGGTCAAGGGGATACAAATTGGAAAGGAAGAACTCAAATTATCTCTATTTGCAGATGATATGATAGTATATATAAGGGACCCCAAAAACTCCACCAGAGAACTCCTAAACCTGATAAACAGCTTTAGTGCAGTGGCTGGATATAGAATTACCTCAAACAAATCGATGGCCTTTCTCTATATAAAGGAAGAACTGGCTGAGAAAGAGATCAGGGAAACATCACCCTTCATAATAGTCACTAACAATATAAAATATCATGGTGTGACTCTTACAAAGGAAGTGAAAGATTTGTATGACAAGAACTTCAAATCTCTGAAGAAAGAAATTGAGGAAGATCTCAGAAGATGGAAGGATCTCCCATGCTCATGGATTGGCAGAATCAATATAGTAAAAATGGCTATCTTGCCAAAAGCTATCTACAGATTCAATGCAATCCCCATCAAAATTTCAAGTCAATTCTTCAAGGATCTAGAAAAGACAATTAGCAAGTTCATCTGGAATAACAAAAAACCTAGACTAGCGAAATCTCTTCTCAACAATAAAAGAACCTCTGGTGGAATCACCATGCCTGACCTCAAGCTGTACTACTGAGCAATCATAACAAAAACTGCATGGTACTGGTACAGCAACAGACAGGTAGATCAATGGAATAGGATCGAAGTCCCAGAAATGAATCCACACACCTATGGTCACCTGATCTTTGACAAGGGAGCTAAAACTATCCAGTGGGAAAAAGACAGCCTTTTCAACAAATGGTGCTGGCACAACTGGCAGCTATCATGTAGAAGAGTGGGAATTATTCCATTCTTATCTCCTTGTACTAAGGTCAAGTCTAAGTGGTTGAAGGACCTCCACATAAAATCAGAGACACTGAAACTTATAGAGGAGAAAGTGGGGAAAAGCCTCGAAGATATGGGCACTGGGGAAAAATTCCTGAAAAGAACAGCAAAGGCTTGTGCTGTAAGATCAAGAATTGCCAAATGGGACCTTATAAACTTGCAAAGCTTCTGTAAGGCAAAAGATACTGTCAACAAGACAAAAGGGCCACCAACCGATTGGGAAAGGATCTTTACTAATCCAAAATCAGATAGGGGACTGATATCCAATATATATAAAGAACTCAAGAAGGTAGACACCAGAAAATCAAATATCCCCATTAAAAAGTGGGGCACAGAGTTAAACAAAGAATTCTAAACTGAGGAATACCGAATGGCTGAGAAGCACCTGAAAAAATGTTCAACATCNTGGATGGATCTGGAGGCCGTCATCCTGAGTGAAGTAACCCAATCACAAAAGAACTCACATAACATGTACTCACTGATATGTGGATATTAGCCCAGAAACCTAGACCACCCAAGATACAATTTACTAAACACATGAAACTCAAGAAGAAGGAAGATCAAAATGTGGACATGTCACCCCTTCCTAGAATTAAGCACAAAGCCCACATTGAAGGAGTTACAAAGATCATGTGTGAAGCTGAATCCAAAGGATGGACCCAATGTCTGTGGCTGCCAGGGATCCATCCCACAATCAGCCACCAATCATAGACAGTATAGCATATGCCAGCAAGATAGTGCTGAAAGGGCCCGGATATAGCTGTCTCGTGGGAGACTATACCAATGCCTGGCAAACATGGAGGTGGAAGCTCACAATCAGATATTAGATGGAACACAGGGTTCCCAAAGAAGGAGCTAGAGAAAGTACCCAAGGAGCTGAAGGGGTCTTCAACCCTCTAGGAGGAAGAATAACATGAACTAACTAGTACCCCCTGAGCTCATGTCTCTAGCTGCATATATAGAAGAGGATGGCCTAGTTGGCCATCATTGGAAAGAGTGGCCCCTTGGTCATGCAGACTTTATATGCCCCAGTACAGGGGAACACCGGGGCCAAGATGTGGGAGCGGGAGTGTAGGGGAGCAGGGCCGGGAGGGGGGAGGGTATAGGGAACTTTCTGGATAACACTTGAAATGTAAATGAAGAAGTTATCTAATAAATATTGGAAAAAAAAAGAATTACATAAAATACAACCAATCAAGTGATGGGATGGAACAAAACCATCCAAGATTAAAAATGGATATAGAACCAATAAAGAAAGCACTAAGGGAGACAACTCTGGAGATAAAAATCCTAGGAAAGAAATCAGGAATCATAGATGTGAGCATCATCAACAGAATACAAGAGATGGAAGTGAGAATCTCAGGTGCAGAAGATTCCATAGGGAACATGGACACAACAATCAAAAAAAAAAAAAATGCAAAATGCAAAAAGATCCTAACTCAAAATATCCAGGAAATCCAGGACACAATGAGAAGACCAAACCTAAGGGATAATAGGTATAGATGAGAATGAAGACATTCAACTTAAAGGGCCAGTAAATATCTTCAACAAAATTATAGAAAACTTCCATAATCTAAAGAGAGAGAGAGATGCCCATGAACATACCAGAAGCCTACAAAACTCCAAATAGACTGGATCAGAAAAGAAATTCCTCTTGAGAAATTCTCAATTACCATAGATGGAGAAACCAAAGTATTCCATGACAAAACCAAATTCACACAATTATCTTTCCATTGGTATTGGTATTAGGTTTTCTTTGAAGGTCTGATAGAACTCTGCACTAAACTGATCAGGTCCTCGACATTTTTTGGCTGGGATACTAGTAGTGACAGTTTCTTTTTCTTTAGAGGATATGGGACTGTGAAGATCATTTATCTGATCCTCATTTAAATTTGGTACCTAATATCTGTCTAGAAAATTTTCCTTTTCATCCAGATTTTCCAGTTTTGTTGAGTACAGGCTTTTCTTGTTTTTTATTAGATATTTTCTTTATTTGCATTTCAAATGCTATCCCAAAAGTTTCCTATACCCTCCCCCACATCCTGCTCCCCCACCTGCCCATTCCCACTTCCTGACCCTGGCATTCCCCTGTACTGGGGCATATAAAATTTATAAGACCAAGGGGCCTCTCTTCCCAGTGATGGCCGACTAGGCCATCTTCTGCTACATATGCATCTAGAGACAGGAGCTCTGGTGGTATTGTTTAGTTCATGTTGTTGTTCCACCTAAAGGGTTGTAGACCCCTTCAACTCCTTGGGTTATGGAATGACAGCAGATGCTGGAGAGGATGTGGAGAAAGAGGAACACTTCTCCATTGCTGGTGGGATTACAAACTGGTACAACCACTCTGGAAATCAGTCTGGAGGTTCCTCAGACAATTGGACATAGTACTACCGAAAGATCCAGCAATACCTCTACTGGGCATATACCAAGAAGATGTTGCAACTGGTAGTAAGAACACATGCTCCACTATGTTCATAGCCACCTTATTTATAATAGCAAGATGCTGGAAAGAACCCAGATGTCCCTCAACAGAGGAGTGGATACAGAAAATATGGTATATTTACACAATGGAGTACTAATCAGCTATTAAAAACAATGAATTTACGAAATTCATGGGGAAATGGATGTATCTGGAGAAAATCATCCTTAGTGAGGTAACCCAATCACAAAAGAAGTCACTTGATATGCACTCACTGATAAGTGGATATTAGCCCAGAAATTTAGAATACTCAAGATACAACTTGCAAAACACAAGAAAATCAAGAAGAACCAAACCGAAGTATGCATACTCCATTCCATCTTAGAATAGAGAACAAAACACCCATGAAAGGATGTACAGAGACAAAGATTGGAGCTAAGATGAAAGGATGGACCATCCAGAGACTACCCAACTAGGGGATCCATCCCATAATCAGCCACCAAATCCAGACACTGTTGCATATACCAGCAAGATTTTGCTGAAAGTACCCTGACATAACTATCTCAAATGAGGCTATGCCAGTGACTGTCAAATACAAATGGGGATGCTCACATTCATCTATAAGATGGAACACAGGGCCCCCTACGGAGGAGCTAGAGTATAGGCTTTTCTAATAGGATATGATCTTTTTTTTTTTTTTTTTTTTTTTTTTTTTTTCTTTCCTAGGTTTCTGTTGTTATGTCTCCCTTTTCTTTTCTAATTTTCTTAATTAGGATACTGTCTCTGTGCCCTGTAGTTAATCTGGCTAAGGGTTTATCTATTTTGCTGGTTTTATCAAAGAACCACCATTGTATAGTTCTTTTTGTCTCCACTTGGTTGATTTCAGCACTGAGTTGGATTATTTCCTGCCTTCTACTCCTCTCTGATGAATTTGCGCCTTTTTGTTCTAGAGCTTTCAGGTATGATGTCAAGCTGCTAGTATATGCTCTCTCTAGTTTACTTTTGGAGGCACTCAGAGCTATGTGTTTTCCTCTTAGAACTGCTCACATTGTATCCCATAATTTTGGGTACTTTATGGCTTCATTTTCATTAAAGTATAAAAAGTCTTTTATTTCTATCTTTATTTCTTCCTTGACCAAGTTATCATTGAGTGGAGTGTTGTTCAGCTTCCACGTGTATATGGGTTTTTGTTTGTTTTGTTATTGAAGACCAGCCTTAGATCTTGTGATCTGATAAGTTGCATGGGATTATTTCAATCTTCTTGTATCTGTTGAGACCTGTTTTGTGGCCAATGATATGATCAAGTTTGGAAAAGGTACCATGAGATGCTGAGAACATATATTCTTTTGTTTTAGTATAAAATCTATTAAATCCATTTGTTTCATAACTTTTGTTTCACTGTATCTCTGTTTAGTTTCTGTCTTCATGATCTGTCCATTGATGAGAGTGGAGTGTTGAAGTCTCCCACTATTATTTTGTGTGGTGCAATATTTTCTTTAAGCTTCAGTAAAGTTTCCTTATGAATGTGGGTGCCCTTGCATTACAAGCATAGATGTTCATAATAGATAGTTATTCCTGGTAGATATTTCTTTTGATGAGTATGAAGTGTCCTTCCTTATCATTTTTGATAACTTTAGGTTGAAGTTCGATTTTATTTGATATTAGAATGGCTACTTATTGGAGAATTGAGACCACTGATATTAAGAGATATTAAGAAAAAAGGATTGTTGGTTCCTGGTATTTTTGTTGTCAGAGGTGGAATTATGTTTTTGTGGCTGTCTTCTTTTAGGCTCATTAAAAGAAGATAATTTTCTTGCTTTTTCTATAATGTAATTTCCCTCCTTGTGTTAGAGTTTTCCATTTATTATCTTTTGAAGGGCTGAATTTGTGGGTAGATATTGTATAAATTTGTTTTTGTCATGAAATATCTTTATTTCTCCATCATTGGTTATTGAGAGTTTTGCTGGGTATATTAGCCTTATCTGGCATTTGTAGTCTCTTAGAGGAATTTTTCTTCTGATCTAATAGATTTAGTGTTCTGTAGGCTTCTTGTATATTCATGGGCATCTCTTTTTTAGATTAAGAAATTTTTCTTCTATAATTTTATTGAAGATATTTACTTGTCCTTTAAGGTGGTAATCTTTGCTCTCTTTTATACTTATTGTCCTTAGGTTTGGGCTTCTCATTGTGTTCTGGATTTCCTGGATGTTTTGAGTTAGCATCTTTTTGCATTTTGCATTTTCTTTGATTGTTGTGTCAATGTTTTATATTGTATCGTCTGCACCTGAGATTCTCTCTGCTACATCTTGTATTCTGTTGGTGATGCTTGCCTCTATGGCTCCTGTTCTCTTTTCTAGGTTTTCTATCTCCAGAGTTTTATTCCTTTATGATTTCTTTATTGTTTCTACTTCCACTTTTAGATCCTGGATGGTTTTGTTTAATTTGTTCATGTGTTTGGTTGTGTTTTCCTGTAATTCTTAAAGGGATTTTTGTGTGTCCTCTTTAAGAGATTCTACCTGTTTTCCTGTGTTGTCCTGTAATTCTTTTAAGGAATTATGTATGTCCTTCTTAAAGTCCTCTATCAGCACCATGAGATATGATTTTATATCCATATCTTGCTTCTCTGGTGTGCTGGGGAATCCAGGACTTGCTGTGGTGGGAGAACTTTGTTCTAAGGGTGCCAAGTGGTCTTGGTTTCTATTGGTAAGATTCTTTTGTTTGCCTTCCGCCATCTGGTTATCTCTGGCATTAGATGTTCTTGCTGTCTCTCCCTGTGGGTCTGTTAGTCTCCTGTGTCAGCACTCCTGGGGACCAGATCTCTCCTGGTGGAACTTGTCTACAGAGGGCCCTGGAAAAGTCCAGGCTCTGGGTGCAAATTTCAAATGGAAGGATTCTTGCCTGGCTACTGCACTGTTCTTGCACCCCATGTGCTCCTTGCTGCCCAGATCCAGACAGTTATTGGAGAGAAAGTGGCTATCTTACTCTGAGCCTTGGAGTAAAACCACTCCTGTGATTTTATTCAAGTCTCTCCTGGTGTGACCTTTGCACAGTGGGGTGTGACCCAGCTTCAGCTCACAGCTGCAGATAGCAGACTGGAAGGAACATTGTTTTTCTAAACATTTATCTTTTCTAAGGCATTATCACTTTACAGGAAGCATATTTCTGTGACTTTTCTGTGCTAATGAGAAAACAGTTTACACTCAAAGACATGACTGTGACATTTTTTTATTTCTTCAAAACTTAGGTTTAAAATGTAATAACTCTAAATGTTATAGGAAAAATAGTTTACCTTGACAGGCATTTTGACCCACATATGTAATCCCAATACTCTGGAACAGAGGTGAGGAAACCCTACAATGTTAAATATAGCTCAATCTATAAAGTGATTGCCAGGCCAGCCAAGGCTGTGTAAGCAAAACCCCATCTCCAGTAAATAAACACAGACATAAAGATACCACAGTTGCTCAGATTTCACAGACACATTAGCATAATTTGATTTAAGTTAAACTTAAGTGTTCAAGAAAAAACTAGTTCATAAATTGCATGCCACTTAGAACTGAATTTCAGAGAATTCCATTCAACTCTGTGGTCAGCAAACAGATGTAGACATCCCAGACAGAAATAATCTGATTGGTTATAGTAGCACTTGTTTTATTTGGACATGGTTTGATTAGCTACTTACTGGTGATTGGCTGATGGACAGGTTTAACAACTGTCAAGATCCTTGAAAAATTCCTAAGTTACTAAGTTCCATTCAAACTATTCACATAGAAGACAGAAGTTGTATCTCATAGAAGTTGTATCTCCTTGCACAGGAATGGAAAGACCTAGGTTCTGAAGATATTC
This sequence comes from Mus minutoides, assembly GCA_902729485.2. NCBI lineage: Eukaryota > Metazoa > Chordata > Mammalia > Rodentia > Muridae > Mus > Mus minutoides. The sequence continues at coordinate 2,686,998 of LR749603.1, forward strand.
TCAGTTCAATATTCTCCTGCTTATTTAGCCCAACAATTTGAACTTCCCTTAATTATTACCAAGACTCTTCTGTCTGAGTTAGTTGATCCATAGAACAGAGAGAATGAATTATCATTAAGTTAAATAACAGTTTTTATTCCCTTGTCCTTTTGTAAAGATTTATCTTGTCTCTACGTTCAATCTTATTTGCCTAGCTTGTTTCCTTAAAATAGCTAGTCATGAAGTCATCCTTCATGACACACTTCCAATGAAACAGTGGATAGGCATCATTAACATGGTTAAGTAAAATAATGCAATGAGCTTTGGTGCAGTAAATACTGAGAAATGTATGATAGACTCTAGTAGGCTTTTCAGACCACTTACAACTGTGGGCTGTTTATTCCCTTAACCTTTTGCTCCTCCTGTAGATTAAGTATTGCACGACATGCTTACCATCTCAGAATTCTTCAGAATCTAAACTTAGAACTGTGTGTTCCTTTTCCTTGGAACTAATTTAACAAAGCACAGCAGTGTATCTGCATTTTATAAGTCTAAAGATTTTTTTTTTACAGGAAGCTCAGATTCTCTTTGAATCTGATTATGTTTTTTTCTTTTTGCACTTTTGCATTTTTTGGCATTTGAGAACTGTAGAGTGAAAAGGGAGATTTTACTCCCAGTCTGATTAATTTGAGAGGATAATTGCTTCTCAGTTGAGATGTCAGACATCTGACACTCATCTTTGCAACACTTGGCCTTTTTATCAGCTACCATTTATTTATTCATGAAAGAACTTTTACCAGAGGCTTTCTCAGTGCCACAAATTGTGCTAGAGACTTCAAGATACAGGTAATAAGTCATGTTTCCTGTGGATTTCTTTTAACTATCTTTCACTACTTGGTAGTTTCATGAAAATTAAGGTAAACTTAAATTTTTATTGGTTCATAACTTTTTTAAATGAAGAATATGAAAGGGTACTGCTTTCCATTTTCTATAAAGACAAAAAGCATGGTAATGTTATTCACACATGCTAGTTACTAGTGTTGAACAACAAGAGCCCTTTTTCTAAGTGATGAACTTAGATCACAATGTTCTTACACACTAGTCAATGGGACAACCACTTCCTTTTTTATTGGGTCTTAATTTATAAAATTAATTGAGGTTTTATAAAATTACATGTAAGTTGTTTTTCTCATCTGGAATACTGTATAATAAGTCACTATTAGTAAAATTACATGAATATGGAGTTATGGTTGACTTTCTTGAGAGATGTTTATTTGGAAACTTTTGAATAAATCCGTGTAGACGTTTCCGAATAAGTACTTCATTTTTTTTAGTGTTTAACGTAATTAATTAATTATGATTCCCTATTACTTCTCTTTTCCATACTTAGAAATAAAGGGCTACCTAATTCCCATTGAGAAATTATAAATTTCCAAGATGTGAACTTCAACTAAGTTATAAAATGGCACATAATGCTCCATGAAATTTTCCAATTTACTTTTATTATTCATTCGAATGTATGTGAGTATGTGTGGACATGGGTATGCCATTGTGCACATGGTGAGGTTCAACACTACTTTTGGGAGTTGGTTCTCTCCTTCCATCCCTTGGGTCCTGGGGATTAAACTCAGGTTGTCAGCCTTGGTAGCAGGCACCTTCATCTGTTGAGCCAATTTACTCTAAATGATAAAAATAATAATGTTGATAGTAGTGATAATAATATAATTATTACTGAGAGACAAGATCTTTTGGGTTTCAACTCCATCTTAGAAAATCTGACCTAAGGTTTAACTCAAGTTAATTGACAGTTCAGTATCTAGCACCAGTTTCCAGGCTACCTCCCAACAAAACATATGTCTAGCACTGGTTTACAGGTTATCCCCAACAAATATGCATCTCCAGGTTACAAGGCTGCTCTTGACATTAACTACCANCAATCAAGAGGAAAGCAGAAGTTAAATTTATGGATTGCTCCCAGTACCAGCTAATTATGTTAAAGGCCATAGTGGTCCACCAATTAGGTGTGTGCCAGGCTACATACCCTATTATTGCCTCTGTAAATGCTTGCCTAAAACTAGGCTCAGGGCTCTGCCTTCCTTTCCTGCTGTGAAGGGGCTGGTAGGGGGCCCAAGGTCTAGCTTGTAATAAAGACAACCTAATGTGATTGTATCTGAATAAGCTCCCTATGAGTGCATATTTATGTAGGAGAATGTTTTGCACTTGAGTAAAGGTCAGAAGTTAAGTTAGAGAGTTTTTCTTATCAACTATCTCTTTCTTTAGATACAGGATTGCTCTTACTGTCTTTTGAAGATGTAATCTGTACCACTGACCTAGGTTTCCTCTCCTTCCTATATGCCTATAATGAGAAGACTGGTCTTTTCATGCTGCCTCACAGTTATTATATGCTCCCTTCAATGTTTTTACTTTTATTCATATTCTTTGCTTGTGTGATTTAATTCCTTTATTATTTTTTTTCTTTTTTGTTGATTTAATTATAAATTTTTTTTGAAAATCCTCTATCTTTTACCTCTCTCTTGGCTCTCCAACCCACCTACTCCATTCCTGGTCCTGGCATTCCCTTATACTGGGGCAAAGAGCCTTCACAGGACAAAGGGCCTCTCCTCCCATTGATGACTGACTACGCCATCCTCTGCTACATATATAGCTAGAGCCACAAGTTCCACCATGTGTTTTCTTTGATTAGTGGTATAGTTCCAAGGAGTTCTGGGGGGTACAGGTTAGTTTATATTGATGTTCCTCCTATGGGGATTCAGACCCCTTCAGCTCCCTGGGTACATTCTCTGACTCCTTCATTGGAGACCTTGTACTCTGTCCAAAAGATGACTGTGAGCATCTACTTCTGTATTTGCCAGTCACTGGCAGAACCTCACAGGAGACAGCTATATCAGGGTCCTGTCAGCAGGCTCTTGTTGGCACCTGCCTAGTATCTGGGTTTGGTCATTTTTTATGGAATGGATACCCAAGTCAGGTAGTCTCTGGATGCATGTTCCTTAAGGGTATGCTCCAAACTTCTTCCTTCTTAAGTTTCATGTGTTTTGAAATTGTTTCTTGGGTTTTGTAAGTTTCTGAGCTAATACACACTTATCAGTAAGTGCATAACATATATGTTCATTTGTGATTGGGTTATCTCACTCAGGATGATATCCTACAGATCCATCAATTTGCCTGAGAATTTCATAAATTCATTGTTCTATATAGCTGATTAGTATTCCATTGTTTAAATGTACATTTTCTGTATCCATTCTTCTGCTAAGGGACATCGGTGTTCTTTCAAGATTCTGGCTATTATAAACAAGGCTGCTATGAACATAGTGGTGCATGTGTTCTTATTATAATTTGGAAAATCTTCTGGGTATATTTCCAGGAGAGGTATTGCTAGATCTTCCAGTAGTACTATGTCCAGTTCTCTGAGGAACTGCCAGACTGATTTCCAGAGTGCTTGGACCAGCTTACAATCCCACCAACAATGGAGGAGTGTTTCTCTTTCACCATGACCTCACCAGCATCTGCTGTCAACTGAATGTTTGATCTTATCCATTCTGACTGGTGTGAGATGGAATCTCAGTGTGATTTTGAATTGCATTTCCCTGATGATTAAGGAGGTTGAACATTTTTTCAGGTGCTTGTCAGTTATTCGGTATTACTCAGCTGAGAATTTTTTCTTTCGATATGTACCTCATTTTTAATAGGGTTATTTGATTTTCTGGAGTCCATCTTCTTGAGTTCTTTATATATATTGATTTAGGATTGTTAAAGATCAGATTTAGGATTGTTAAAGATCCTTTCCCAATTTGTTGGTGGCCCTTTTGTCTTATTAACAGTGTCTTTTGCCTTACAGAAGCTTTGCAATTTTCTGAAACCCATTTGTTGATTCTTGATCTTACAGGAAAAGCAATGGTTCTTCTGTTCAGCAATTTTTCCCCTGTGCCCATATCTTTGAAGCTTTTCCCCACTTTCTCCTCTATAAGTTTCAGAGTCTCTGGTTTTATGTGGAGTTCCTTGATCCACTTAGACTTGAGCTTTGTACAAGGAGATACGAATAGATCAATTCACATTCTTCTACATGATAACCAGCAGTTGTGCCATCACAATTTGTTGAAAATGCTGTCTTTTTTCCACTGGATGGTTTTAACTCCCTTGTCAAAGATCAAGTGAAGATAGATGTATGGGTTCATTACTGGGTCTTCAATTCTATCCATTAATCTACCTGTTGGTCTCTGCACCTGTACCATGCAAGTATTACCACAATTGTTCTGTAGTACAGCTTAAAGTAAGACATGATGATTCCACCAGACGTTCTTTTATTCTTGAGAATAGTGCTTGCTATCCTAGGTTTTTTGTTATTCCAGATGAATTTGCAAATTGCACTTTCTAACTCTGTGATGCACTTTCTAACTCTGTGAAGAATTGAGTTGGAATTTTGATGGGGATTACACTGAATCTGTTGATTGCTGTAAGCAAGGTAGCCATTTTGATTATATTAATCCTGCCAATCCATGAGCATTGGAGACCTTTTCATCTTCTGAGAACTTCTTTGATTTTTTTCTTCAGAGACTCAAAGTTCTTATCATACAGATTTTTCTTCTTCAATTATTTTCTTCAGAGACTTGAAGTTGTCATACAGATCTTTCACTTACTTAGTTAAAGTCACACCAAGGTATTTTATATTATTTGTGACTATTGTGAAGGGTGTTGTTTTCCTAATTTCTTTCTCAGCCTGTTTATCCTTTGTGTAGACAAAGGCCACTTATTTGTTTGAATCAGCTACTGTACTGAAGCTGTTTATCAGGATTAGGAGTTCTTGGGTGGAATTTTTAGTGTCTCTTACATATACTATCCTATCATCTGCAAATAGTGCTATATTGACTTCTTCCTTTTCAAGTTGTATCTCCCTGATCTCCTTTTGTTGTCTAATTGCTCTGGCTAGGACTTCAAGTACTATATTGAATAGGTAGGGAGAGAGTGGGCAGCCTTGTCTAGTCCCTGAATTTAGTGGGATTATTTCAAGTCTCTCACTATTTACTTTGATGTTGGCTACTGGTTTTCTGTATATTGCTTTTATTATGTTTAGGTATGGGCCTTGAATTTCTGATCTTTCCAAGATTTTTATCATGAATGGGTGTTGAATTTTGTCGAATGCTTTCTCACTATCTAAGGAGATGATCATGTGGTTTTTGTCTATGAGTTTGTTTACATGGTAGATTATGTTGATGTATTTCCATAAATAAAACCATCCCTGAATCCCTGGGATGACGCATACTTGATCATGATGGAAGAACGTTTTCAGCTGTCTTGGATTCAGTTTACCAGCATTTTATTGAGTATTTTTGCATCAATATTCATAAAGGAAATTGGTCTGAAGTTCTCTTTCTTTGTTGGGTCTTTATTTGGTTCAGGTACCAGAGTAATTGTGGCTTCATAGAATGGATTGGGTAGAAGACTTTCTGTTTGTACTTTTTTTTTTTTCAACTTTTATTAGATATTTTCGTCATTTACATTTCAAGTGTTATCCAGAAAGTTCCCTATATCCTCCCCCCTCCCGGCCCTGCTCCCCTACCCACCCTCTCCCACCCCTTGGCCCCGGTGTTCCCCTGTATTGGGGCATATAAAGTATGCATAACCAGGGGGCCTCTCTTCCCATTGATGGCCAACTAGGCCATCCTCTTCTATATATGCAGCTAGAGACACGAGCCCAGGGGGTACTAGTTAGTTCATGGTTATTCTTCCACCTATAGGGTTGAAGAACCCTTCAGCTCCTTGGGTACTTTCTCTAGCTCCTTGGGTACTTTCTCTAGCTCCTTCTTCCTTGGGAACCCTGTGTTCCATCTAATAGCTGACCGTGAGCTTCCACCTCCATGTTTGCCAGGCATTGGTATATTTTCCCCTGAGACCGCTATATCTGGGCCCTTTCAGCACCATCTTGCTGGCATATGCTATAGTGTCTATGTTTGGTGACTGATTGTGGGATGGANAGGGCTTCTAGATTTTTGCCTGAGTTCTCCTGTATTTCTTTAAGGGAGTTATTTCCTTCTTAAAGTCCTTCATCATCATCATGAAAAGTGACTTTAGATCCAAATCTTGCTTTTCTGTTGTGATGGTGTATCCAGGGCTTACTATGGTGGGAGAATCATTTCTGATAATGCCAAGTACCCTTGGTTTCTGTTGCTTCTGATCTTACACCTTCCTCCTGCCATGTGACTATCTCAATTGATTGCTGCCCTCAATATATCTGACTGGATCCCTTCCTTCCTATAATCCTGGTTGATTCAGGAATCGTCAGAGTCCAGCTTTCTCTCTGTTCCTATGATCCTGGGATCCTGTGAACTTGAGATTCTTTCTGTGTCCATTCCTCTGTTAAGGGACAGCCTCTGGCTATTATAAATAAGGCTGCTTTAATCAAAGTGGAATATGTATCCTTGTTTGTTGGAACATCCTCTGGGTCTATGCCCAGTAGTGGTATAGCTGGGTCTTCAGATAAATTTATTTCCAGTTTTCTGACAAAATGCCAGATTGATTTCCAAAGTGCTTTGTTCAGCTTGTAGTCCTGCAACCAATGGAGGAGTGTTGCTCTTTCTCCACATCCTCCCCAGCATCTATTGTAACTGATTTTTGATCTTAGCCATTATGATTGATGTGAGCCCATGGTCTGCTCCAGGCTCAGGTGCAAACCAGAATAAATATGTGTCTCTGGATGGGCAGGGGTTTCTGTGCCCCCTGGTAACTTCCCATTTAATTACAAAACTTTCTTTGTTTGATCCTTTAAATGTAGTTAATCTAAAATTGTAATTGGTTAAAAATGCACCACCCCCACTTATCCAATTCAGATAGCTAGTCAGAGGGTTCTGACTGAAGCTCTCCAATTTCCTATACTTAGTTGTCTCCAGTACTGCTGTGAAGGGCTGATGCTTTCTCCACAATCTATGGGTAGATATTTTAAGCTTAATGTTTAATTGAAACATCAAAGTTCTTTTTCTTCCCTGCAAGTCAAGAAATGTTTAGGATGATTTCGATGAGAAAAACATCATTTTGGTTTCTTAAAGGGTCAAAACAGAAATAATAGGAACTGTTTTAACAGATATTGAACATATTTATTTTTCTCTCACCTGTTCACGGTTAACAAATTTAGAGCTTTTTAGATTAGGAAAAACACAATAATTACTTGAGGATTTTCTCTGGGGAGAAATGGAGTTCTGGCTCAACTGCATTACCTTTTGTAAATGGTGCTGGCAGGCAATTTAGATTTTTGTAACCTTTAGCAATAACAGATGGTTTTTGATAATTTGTTCATATTTCTGTATGTCTTATAATTTGCATATCTGGCAGTACATAGGCCATCCTTTCAGACCTCAGTACCCTTGGCCAGAGAGAGTGGCAAAGAGACGAAGTAATAATTAAAGTAGAGTTAAACCCATCAATAATATGATTTTACTTCATAATAGGATCTTTATACGAAAGGATCTCGTGATTCATTTTCTTCAGATTGGATTCTTAAAAATTCGTGTATGTAAGAATAAAATTAAAAATTAGAAAGAAGTCAACCCATCATCAAAATATTCTTTTATCCTTTGACATCAAAAATAAGTAGAGAGAACAAGTCAGACTTTGATTGAGCTGCTAATTGGACATCTAGTATCTTATTTTAAAAGAATGTGTACCCTTTGAGGGTTTGAAAAATGTTATATTGCTGACCCAACTTTAACTGTTGTATTCATTACTATGGATTTCTCTCGAAGTTTACATAAAAGTACCTACCCCAAAGTTTATTTATTTTTATTAAGACAAATAGAAATGTTTTCTGTGATCTCTTTCACTTGCAAGTATGAGCAGTGAGGTACCTGTATCCACTATGCTTGTTCCTGAGGTTTGGTCAAAATATGCCACCACATTGAGGGCAAGTCCATTCTAACAAGAAGCAAAGCTTCAGGCATATTACCTTCAAGTGATGTTTTCCCCTGCCCCTGCTTAAACTTCTGCTCCCAGCTTTCTACCCTTAATTACCCTTTCTCTCTGTCTCCTGTCTCCTGTGTCTGTTTCTGTCTCTGTAGCTGCCTCCTTTCCTCCCTTCTTCCCTTTTCCCTTTCTACCTTCCTCAAAGTACTCAGGATGCTCTTAATGTAAGCACCATTCTGGAAACTTTCAGAAAGATATATGGCTGAGGATGCTGATTTTGCCAGATTTTTTTCTGCCTCTCTCAGTAGATGTGATACCTATGCCATTTCTATTTCATTCTTATATTCTTCAGACCAGGTGCTCCACAAACAAGCAAAGTACCAGTATTTGTTCCTTTGCATTGTGTCCTTATAAAGCCTTATATAGTGGCAGCCCCTTCTGCTGGTGGCTCCGTTAGACTGAATGAGCCAGAAGACCACAGCAATCCACCCAGCATCCAGTGAGGGGCTCTATATTTAGTTTTCAAATTTAACCTTTAACCTAAATGTACACTGCAAACTAGAGACTGACTTTTTTTTCTTAGAAATCAATAAAAGAAATTTGGTTCATAATTAGCTTCATAAAGAACTAGTTTCTTTATGCTATAGTGAGACATTAATAGTCTCATTGTACAAAATTCACCAGTGTCCTCTGGTCCCTATATAGTTTATTGAAAATCAAGTTCTGAACTTTAAAATGAAAAGGATTTCTGTATAATATACATTTAATTGAAAGAGAAAGGGATTTTTGTTTTGCATTTTTATATCAGTCTGGTCAGTTGATTTTTTTCCCATTATTATTATTAGTTTTTTAAATACAATTTTTATGGGTTTATTAGTGATAATCTTGTCAGTAGACATCTAAATGTGAGTTATGATGATGAGTAAGTAATAATTAGTAATACTAAGGGGTTTGTAGGCTGGTGTGAAGAAACATCTGTGTAAGTAACTTTAATGTATGACTGCTCTGAGACTCAAGTTTTCACTTTCATGCCCAGAAGACTGGGATTGAGAAATGATGAATGTGTAGACAATGGTATTGATACTCATTTCTTGGCCTCACACTTGCTTGTGTTCATTTCATTTCTTGTGTCAGGCTGTGCTTTTATTTAGTGTACTCTTTATCATCTATTTTATTGTTATTTGCTGAAGTGACAGATCTAACATATTATTCAAGGATTACTCATTGCCACTTTTCTTGTGAATTCATGCTTTCAGGGTTGAATTTCCTCTTCAAACCATATGGTTTTGAAGACAGAGTGCTATGTACAGGCCAGATGTCAAATCTGATAGTCTTTGCATGTGTTCATGGTTGCTTGGAGACTGATACTGTTGCCAAGTGGAAGCAAATTGGTAGAGTTATTGAAAGGCATTTTGATTTTAAGCTATTAGTTTCTCCTGGCATGCAGTTCATGTAATAGGTTGTGAATTATCACGTATTAACTTAAGAGTTTACTCAGAGAAAGACAACATGGTATTGTGAGGGACTCATGCTGTCATTATGACCCTGAGATTTGCTTCTGTTAAAATTGCCCCTTTACAAGTAGACATTAAAAATTATTTTCTCCAAAATGAATTTGGGAATGTTTAAAAATGCTTCAGCCAGCTGTTAAAACTTTTGATGTTTATGCAGTGGTCCCTCATCAGTTCCAAGCATTCACATAAGAATACACACCTGTATTATCCAGGGTACTGAGAGACCTTCAGGCATGGATGTAGTATACATACATACATACATACATACATACATACATACAAGCAGAACACTTAAAACTTAAAAGAAATGAATGTTAATCCACTGAAAGTATTGAAAATAAACCAATGTGCATTAATAAGATAATGTTTTTTTCTGGTGAAGAAACAGATGAAGGCAAATCTAAGAGAGGGTCCTGGGACAGAGCCTAAGGTCTTAAATTTTTCCATTCATGATTCACTGACCTTACAGATAAACATGTCATTTGAAGGAGGCATGATCAATCAGAAACCAGGCCTTGGAAAAGTAACTATAATGATAATGATGATGATTATGATGATGATAGATAAAGCAATATTCTTCATATAAAAAACTCAAGTATTAACATGTTTGTAATGATAGCTCTGATATAAATGAAAACTTATCTCTGAAACAAAAGACAAAACAAGTTCATTTATCCCAGAATATAAAATCCTTTTTCATCACCATCACTGTTACCACCACCACCGTCATCATCATCATCATCATCATCATCATCATCATCATCATTTTGATGTGGGGATGCAGGGGTATATTTATAGCAAGAGGAGAGAAAGTGAGAGAGAGAAAGAGAGACAGAGAGAGAGAGAGAGGAAGGAAAGAATGAAAGAATTAGTATATGTAGGTGTAGACATGTGTGTTCTTATATAAATATGTATTTATGTGTACATGTGTGTGTGGAGAATAGAGGACAATTTCAGGTGTCCATTCATAGCAACACAGTTCACCTGAATTCAAGAAAAGTTCTCTCATTGGCTTGGAACTTGCCAAGTAGGCTAGACGGCCTAGATAGGAAGCCCTAGGGATCTGATTGTGTCCCGTCAATGTTACAGTTACAAGTGATTGCCACCATGCCCAACTATTGCTATTATCATGTTATATTATTATATTATTGTTATTATTATATTGATAAGTTTAGCTTATTTCTAAGTGTGTGTGTGTGTGTGTGTGTGTGTGTGTGTGTGTGTGTGTGTGTGTTTGTATGAGTGCATGTGTGATTATGAAAAATTACTCTCAGAGCCCTGAATAAACCAATCACTGGGGAATTATAGGAAGCTGTGATCTTCTTGATTTAGATAAAGGAACAAAACTGAAGTTTCCTGGAAAAGCAATAGATGGTCTCACACCTGAACCATCTTTTGGCACTTATTTGTTTAGTTTTAAACTAGTAATTTACTGAGTTCAATAAGGGATGCCCATTCATGCATGTGAGCAGGGCCATGCAATGGGTAGCTTACCAGAAACCACATCCCCAGGGAAAAAATATTCTTCCTCTGCCAGAAGCAATTAACTGATAATAGTTTCTCAGCAATGCTAAGCTTCAAGGTCCAAGTCCTCTCGTAGTTTAACTGATGTGATCATATGCAAATTATGTGCAGACATGTATAGCCATTGATGAGTCTGATGGACCTAACATGTAGAGAAGTCAACATTTCCAAATCTCCTCTCCATCCATAGGCTCTTACAGTCTTTTGCTCTCTATTTCATAATATTCTCTAATCCTTGGCTATGGAAGAGATTAATACAGATGTCCACATAAGGCTGAACACTCACTGTCAGTACTTTGATCACTCAGTCATATCTTCCAATGATGCTCTTATACTTCTAACCAGTATGATTTTAAATATGTTGATATAAAATGAAATACTGAAACTATATATGTGTCACCCACATGATATTTACACACACACACACACACACACACACACACACACACACACACACACACATATATATATATATATATATATATATATATATATATATATATATGATATTTACATATAGCCTAAAGTATGCACTCTAAGTCTTAAGTGATGAATGAAGATAGTTGACCAGAAGGAATAAGTCTTTCTCTCCATATTGTTGAATGATTTTTATTAAAAAAATGTTAATAAATGCAATCATCTAACATGCTAAGTGAAATAAACTGTTTTATGAAAACTCAATTTTGTTATTTATTCTAAAATCTATATTTATATGTCTGTCATATAAGTGGAGTTCTATATGATGTTTGTTTATAAAAATGCTGAATAAAGAATGGAAACAAAAATCTCTAATATAACATGGAAGAAAGTCTCAAATGACTTCTTCATAATATATATTTTTGTTCAAGGCCATGGTAAATGTGATAGAAAGGACAGCAATGTGGGTAGTGGCATCTTAGTGATACAGGCAGGCTCCAGATTAAAAATGATTGTCCTTGGAATTATTCTCATATTATTTTTGGTGACTTTCAGTGGACCAGTTCTTAATCTAAATATAAAGGGCTGTCCATACAGAAATAATTCATAAAGGAGTTTGAAAGTCTTTGATTCTAGGAGCTAAACAGAGAACAATGAGGATGAACAGTTCTTAGAATCTCTTATGCTTTAATATATTTCATGAATTTTTGTTTTTATATGCCCCATTCTTTGAAATTCCATTAATGACTAAATTTATTAAGAAAAGGTCTGAGTATTAAAAACAAAGCTTGATGGGCAGTGGTGGCACACACCTTTAATCCCAGCACTTGGGAGGCAGAAGCAGGCGGATTTCTGAGTTTGAGGCCAGCTTGGTCTACAGAGTGAGTCCCAAGACACCCAGGGCTACACAGAGAAACCCTGTCTTGGATCCCCCCCCAAAAAAATTTTAAAAAATGGAAACAAAGTTTCTATAATTTTCACATGTATTCTTAATAGCTGTCCTTACATCCACAGATAAGACTAGTTTCCTTGCCTCATCAAAGAAGTTTCATTTTGCAGCAGATACAATATATTACAGAAAATAAAAACTCATAGAATAAGCCAGGCCCCATTTGATACATCAAAAATGCAGCCCTATACTCAAGGAATATCACAGAAGAGGGAAAAGGAAAGAATGTAAGAGCCGGAGGAAAAGATGCCAACTGATAATTAGTGTCATGTTGAGGTGACAGGAAAGCTGCCCCCATAAAATCTTAACAATGTGGTTTCCAAAAAACACCTGAACAATGAAACCAGTGGGCATGACAATAGAATAAGGTTCTTCAATTCCAAGTGGTCTTCTGTAAATCTGTGAACCTAATTGCAATACTAAATGTGGTCAGTGTGTGTGTGTGTGTGTGTGTGTGTGTGTGTGTGTGTGTGTGTAAAACAACAGTAATTGAATCTAAAGATCTCATGAATATTGAGAGGGCATTGTTGCAGCAGGAGCTGGTGACGGTGAAGGGAAGAGTAAGAAGGATGTAAATACAATACTCATGTATGAAATTGTCAAAAGAAAAATTGAAAAATCAAAGTTAATAATCATTATTGTGTAATGTTTCATCTTTTTTCTATATAGTTTTGAACCACTTTTAAATGGTAAATTATTCATCTTTTTTTTCCTTGAAGAACTAGGTAAATCTCCTGAAACTAAACAAATGACTGTCAAACTCACAACACAAGGTAAGAAATCAACTCTTTAAACACACACTACTGCCCTTTCCTTTTGTAACTTCATAGCATTTTATTGATAAAGAAAAAGCTGTTTATTGCAGAAGGGCACCATCTGCTGGCCACTCTTCTTCAGTAAACAAACTTTCAAGTATTAATTTTTATTGAAAATAGAACTTATATTCTGGTTATGATTTATATGTTTCTCAACTTTTACCAGATCTTTCCCACATCCTCATCCACCTAAATCCACACTCTTTCTTTTTTACATGCATCTAAAAATAGTAATAAAATAAAGTAAAATAAAATAAGAACAAACATATCTGAATGGGACAAAACAACCTAATGACCAGAAAAACAAAGAGCCAAGTAAAAAGAAGAGAAAACAAAACAAAAAACATATAGACATAGACATATACACATAGGCACACATAGAAATCTCCCCCAAACACAGTTAGAAACCTTAACTTATAAGCAAAAGAACTGTTGGAAAAAGAAAAAGGAAAAATAAAAAACTAGCCAAAGCATTGTATATAAAAGTACCCTCAAAGATCACTAAAGTTTTTGTTTCTTTGTGCTGGCCATCTATGGCTAGGGATGGGGTCATATCCTAACCGTAGTGTTTATACTCAGTGAGACTCTGTAAGAGAAAAACTTTTTTTTTTTTTCATGGAGTAACCAATTCGAGAAAGCTTCTAGGCTAAGGATGTAATCTTGTATTCAGCTCATTTCTCAGCACTGGGACCTCATAAGCTACAGGCCTGTGTAGATCTTGTGCACACTGTCAGTCTTTGTGACTGCATCAGTTCATAGGTTTCCTGTGTATTCTCACTAATGGCTTTGATTCTTTGGTGTCCTCTATTTCCTCTGGCTCTTACAATCTTTCTCGCTCCTTTCCTTCAGGATTTCCTAAGCTGTTAAGGGGTAGGGGTTATCAGAAACATCACATTTAGGACAGTGCTTTAAAGTTTTTCACACTATCCACCTGTGTGTCTCTGTATTTTTTTTCCATCTACTGCAGGAGGAAAGTTCTCTGATGATGGCTAAACAGTTACTGATTTGTTAGTATAGCAGGATGTTGATTTGTTGGTATGTTCTTTAGAAAAGCAGTATTAGTTGGCATATCTAGTCTCTGGCTCTTGGCTATCCAAGCAGGTTTCATCTAATGGGCTGTCCTTAAATCCAGTCAGATATTGGTTGGTTATTTCAACAAGCTCTTTGCCACCACTGCACCAGAGTATCATGTAGGAAGGTCCCGATTTTAGACTGAAGGGTTAGTGGCTGGGTTGGTGGTTATTCTCTACTCTATTACTTTGTAGAGTAGCTTCCAGTACCAGGAACAAAAGTCTTAAAAGCAAGCATTTCCTTATCCATTTGGAAAAGTTCTACTGATAATGATGCTAACTTTACATACCAGAATAAAAAAATCAGTGCATTGTCTCCAAGTTTAATTCATGATGCTTTAATATATATTTTAAAAAGTACACCTCAGATAAGTATATAAAAATACAAAGATTAACTATTAACCCAAATATTTCTAATGGTTTTTGGCTAAACTTGTTATATTTTATGATTTATTTCATGTTAGAAGAGAATGTTGGAATGTTATAAAAATCAATATTGCTTTCTAAATGCTCACATTCCAAAAGCTGGCATCTAGATATATTACAGAAATAATTACCTTAATTTTATGAACCATGCAAGAAAATCAGTTCCATCAGTCAATGACATCTTTAGGGCTTACACAGTAGAAGAAGTATATTCTGAAATAGGAGAATTAATTTGACAAAACATAAAACAGGGTCACAAATATTCTGCCATTGTTACCTCTGATAAGTTTAGAAAACTTTTAGAAAACGATGGGGAATACATGGGGGACATGTTTTCCATTTTCTCTTCTACACTAGATTATTCAGTACTGCAGTACTTAGCAATAAAAGACATGCCTTTGGACAGTGATATGATTTTTTCCTGGGTAGAGGTGCCTTGCAGCAAACTCATTAACATACAGTGTGCTGTGAGATACAACTGAATGTATTGCATCTGACCAAAATCTTACCTATAAGCAATTTATGCTAGCATAGTTAAAAATTATAGAGCCAGGTGTAAGTTTTCTGGATGAAATAAAATTATTCCTTTTTATGAAAGTTTTGATGTGGAATGCAATAAATATTATTTGAGATAGAAAAATATAGTGAGTCTATGTGAAAATGAATATCAGGGTAAATTCCACAGGCAAATAATTTTTTTTGTAAAAAGAGTTATTATACTGTTCATATATGGATGTGTCTGTGTATAGACATATCAAAGTGTATTACTTTTCTTATAAAAATTACAAAGGTTTTATTTCCTTCTATTTTACCTGGAAGTTCTGATAGCCACACAATAGTTGAAGTAAAATTTGAATCATGAATCAAAATTACTTGAGCCTGATGTTAATGAAGTTGAAACTGAAGCAGTGAAATATATGTGGAAATTCACTTAAAATATCAACTCAAGCATATGGGTTCAGTGCTTTTACACTAAGCTACATTATGCAAGGTGTCTTAGTCAAGGTTTTGTATTCCTGCACAAAGCATCATGACCAAGAAGCAAGTGTGGAGGAAAGGGTTTATTCAGCTTGTTATTCATCACTAAAAGAAGTTAAGGTAGGAACTCACATAGGGCAGGAACTTGGAAGCAGGAGCTGATGCAGAAGCCATGGAGGAGTGCTGCTTACTACTGGCTTGCTTCCCCTGGCTTGTTCAGATTGATTTTTTAAAAATTATTTTTATTGGTTATTTTGTTTATTTACATTTCTAATGTTATCCCCCTCCTAATTTCCCTTATGGAAAAAAAATCATATACCTTCTCCCTGCCTTCATGAGAGTGCTCCCCTATCCATTCACTCCTACCCTAGCATTCTGGTGCTGGGGAATCAAGCCTTTCCATTACCAAGGGTCTCTCCTCCTAATGATGCCAGACAAGGCCATCCTCTGCTACATATGCAGCTGGAGCCATGGGTCCCTCCATGTGTGTTCTTTGGTTGGTGGTTTAGTCCCTGGGAACTCTGGGGGTGGGAGGGTCTGGTTGGTTGACATTGCTATTCTTCTTATGGGGTTGCAAACCCCTTCAGCTCCTTCAGTTCTTCCCCATTGGGGTCTCCTTGCTCAGTCTGATGGTTGGCTGCAAGCATATGCATCTGTGTCAGTAAGGCTCTGGTAGAGTTTCTCAACAGAGAACTATATCAGGCTCCTGTCAGCAAGCACTTCTTGTTGTCAGCAGTAGTTTCTGTATTTGGTGGGTGCATATGGGATGAATCCCCAGGTGGGGCAGTCTCTGGATAGCCTTTCCTTCAGCCTCTGCTCCACTCTTTGTCTGCTTGCTTTCTTATAGAACCCATGACTACCAGCCCATGAATGGTACCACCCACATGGGCCCTCCAATCTTTTATCACTAATTGAGAAAATATCTTGTAGCTGGATCTCATGGAGGCTTTTCCTCAAGAGAGTCTCCTTTCTCTGTGATAACTCCAGCTTGTTTCAAGTTGACACACAAAATCAGCCAGTACACAAAGTGACATTTGAAAATTTTGCTTTCAAATAAACTATTTACTGTTGAATGACTTAGAGTCTCATCTTTATGTTAGAGAGCTCTACTCATAACAAAAGTGGTTGCCTATGTTGATTTAGCAGTGTCATATACTGTTGAGTGTATTCAAAGAAATGACAGTGATGCACTAATGTAAGAAATAACATAATGAGAACAATCAGTAGTGCAGAATTTCCATAGGTATTTCATTTAGTAGATAAGATGTAATTGGTGTTTTCAAGTAATACATGAGGAGACAAAGTTTATGCACAAGTGCCAATAAGTTCATAGTAGACAATTTTAAAGTAAACAAATTGAAAATGAACAGGAAATGTGATACAAAACTAAATTATGACCACTCAGGACCTCACAGGCAGAGCAACTGGGACAGGGCCCTACAGGCCTACATCTGCATCCAGGAGGTAAAGTTTTCCTACAGCCCTCTGTGCACCTTTCCTGCTAGAGGAGAACTTGCCTCTTTAGCATGCTAAGACCACAAGACTCAGGAGAGATAGCAATTTTCATACCACTAACTCTCTAAGGTAGGACCACTGAGAAGGGCACAGTCTGCAGAAGTGGAAGAACATCTGGGACAAGTTCCTATGAGCCTACATCTACATCCAAGAGGTGGGGCTGTTCCACAGCTCTCTGTGCCAGGAGAGAGATGGTCTCCCAGTAGTGCTGACACAGGCTTACAGACTCACAGGAGTAACAAGTTCCAGCCAGAGACAGCAAGAACATCTAACACCAGAGATAACCAGATGGTGAAAGGAAAATGTAAGAATCTTATATACAGAAACCAATGGAAGAAAGAAAAGAATAGAAAGAATAAACCAAACCAGGAGCTGGTTCTTTGAGAAAATCAACAAAATAGATAAACCCTTAGCAAGACTAACTATAGTGCACAGGGACATTATCCTAATTAACAAAATCAGGAATAAAAGGGAGACATAACAACAGAATCTGTGTAAATCCTCTCCCAAAAAATCATCAGATCCTACTAGAAAACCCTATATTCAACAAAACTGGAATACCTTGATGAAATGGATAATTATCTATACAGATAGCAGGTAACAAAGTTAAATCAGTATGACAATAATGATCTAAACAGTCCCACATCCCCTAAAGAAATTGAAGTAGTCATTAATAGACTCCCAAACAAACAAACAAACAAACAAAAAAGCTCAGGACAAGATGGGCTTAGTGTAGATTTCTATCAGACCTTCAAAGAAGACCTAATACCAATACTCCTCAAACTATTCCACAAAATAGAAACAGAAGATACTGTACCCAATTTGCTCTATGAAACCACAAATACTCTGATACCTAAACCACACAAAGAACCAACAAAGAAAGAAAACTTCAGACCATTTTCCCTTATGAATATCAACACAAAAGTACTCAATAAAATTCTTGCAAACTGAATTCAAGAGCACATCAAAAATGATAATCCATCATGACCAAGTAGGCTTCATCCCAGGGACGCAGGGATGGTTCAACATATGTAAATACTTTACATAATCCTCTATATAAATAAAGTCAGATGGAGGAAAACACACATGATCATCTTATTAGATGCTGAGAAAGCATTTGTCAAAATCCAACATCCCTTCTTGATTAAAGTCTTGGGAATATCAGGAATTCAAGGCCCATACCGAAATATAGTAAAAGCAGTATACAGGAAACCAGTAGCAAACATCAAACTAAAAGGAGAGAAACTTAAAGCAATCCCACTAAAAGCAGGAACTAGACAAGGCTACCCATTCTCTCATTACCTATCAAATATAGTACTTGAATTCCCAGCCATAGCAATTAGACATCAAGAGGATATCAAAGGGATAAAAATTGGAAAGGAAGAAGTAAAAATATCACTCTTTGCAGATGATATGATAGTATACTTAGGTGACCCCAAAAATTCCACCACAGAACTCCTAAGCCTGATGAACAACTTCAGCGAAGTAGCTGAAATTCAGTGGACTCAAACAAATCAGTGGACTTTCTCTACACAAAGAATAAACAGGCTGAAAAAGAAATTAGGGAAAAAACACCCTTTTCACTATAGTCACAAATAATATAAAATACTTTGGTGTGACTCTAACTAAGGAAGTGAAAGATCTGTATGATAAGAACTTCGAGTCTCTGAATAAGAAATCAAAAAAGATCTCATTAGATGGAAAGGTCTCCCACGCTCATGGGTTGGCAGGATTAATATAGTCAAAATGGCTATCCTGCTGAAAGCAATCTACAGATTCAATGCAAACCCCATCAAAATTCCAACTCAATTCTTCACAGAGTTAGAAAGGACAATTTGCAAATTCATCTGGAATAACAATAATCCTAGGATAGCAAAAACTATACTCAACAATAAAAGAACTTCTGGTGGAATTACTATCCCTTACCTCAAGCTGTAGTACAGAACAATTGTGATAAAAACTACATGGTACTGGTACAGTGACAGATATGGATATCAATGTAATAGAAGTGAGGATCCAGAAATGAACCCCCACACCTATGGTCATTTGATCTTTGACAAAGGAGCTAAAAATCATCCAATGGGGGGAAAAAAAAACATAGCATTTTCAACAAATGGTGATGGTTCAACTGGGTTTGAGCATGTAGAAGAATAAGAATTGAATCAGTCTTATCTCTTGTATAAAGCTCAAGTCTAAGTGGAGCAAGTACCTCCACATAAAACCAGAGACACTGAAACTTATAGGGAAGAAAGTGGGGAAGAGCCACAAACATATAGGCACAGGAGAAAAATTCCTGAACACAACAGCAATGGCTTGTGCTGTAAGATCAATAATTGACAAATGGGACCGCATAAAATTGCAAGTCTTCTATAAGGCAAAGGACACTGTCAATAAGACAAAAAGTCAACCAATAGATTGGGAAAAAATATTTACCAATCTTAAATCCCATAGAGAGCTAATCCAATATATACAAAGAACTTAAGAAGTTAGATTCCAGAGAACCAAATAACCCTATTAAAAATTGGATACAGAACTAAGCAAAGAATTCTCATCTGAGGAATACCTGAGGAGCACCTACAAATATGTTCAACCTGCTTAGTCATCAGGGAAATGCCAATCAAAACAACCCTGAGATTCCACCTTATACCAGACAGAATGGCTAAGATCAAAAACTCAGGTGACAGCAGTTCTGGAGATGAGATTGCTGGTAGGATTGCAAGCTGGTGTAACCACTCTGGAAATAAGTTGGTTGGTTCCTTAGAAAATTGGACATAGTAATACTGCAAGATCTTGCAATACCACTCCTGGGAATATACCCAGAAGATTCTCCAAGGGAAGGAGAGTCCCTTGGTTCTGTTATGGTTATATGCCCCACTATAGGGGTATTTCAAGGCCAGGAAGCAAGAGTGGGTGGGTTGGTGAGCAGGGGAACAGTGGAGGGAATGGAGGGGGATTGGGAGGGGAAACCAGAAAATAGGATAACATTTGAAATGTAAATAAAATATCTAATAAAAAAAAGTTAAAAAAAAGACAGGAGCTTAGCATTTATAATGCTTACATTCAATTGCTTAAGTTATTATATAATTAATATATTGCAAATGTATTAACAGAATAATTTCCATTATATACATTACCACTTGATTTCTTTCCTCAAATGTGTGAACAGGCAGAGGGTGTTAATTCACTTGTATCTTAACACAAGAAAGTTAGAACCAAATCATTTCTACTCAAAATGTCACCCTGTATGCATATTTAATGTCCTTTTTCCCCCCTCTGGTATCATTGCCCAGTCTAGGTATTCCCCTATGTATTAGTACCTAATATATCCAATGTTCTTTCTTTCTTTCTTTCTTTCTTTCTTTCTTTCTTTCTTTCTTTCTTTCTTTCTTTCTTTCTTTCTTTCTTTCTTTCTTTCTTCCTTCCTTCCTTCCTTCCTTCCTTCCTTCCTTCCTTCCTTCTTTCTTTCTTGTTTATTTTTCGAGACAGGGTATCTCTGTATATCCCTGGATGTCCTGGAGCCCACTTTGTAGACCAGGGTGGCCTTAAACTCAGAAATCTGCCTGCCTCTTCCTCCTGAGTGCTGGTATTAAAGGCGTGTGCCACCACGCCCAGCTCATGTTCTTTCTTAACATGCCTTTGGATCTGCCATTTTATTCTCTGAGTCCACATGCATTTTTTTTCCCAAAATCTCTCCTTTTCCTACCTCATCAATCAGAGCTTCAGTTCAGGCACTATCATTTTCATGTAGAATTTCTATATAGTATATTTAAGATATTATACTACAAATGAAAAATAACACCAAAATCCAAATCACCAGTGTAGATATTTTTGTAGAGAATCGTTTGCATTTTTGATGTATACAGACATGGATGATGTTTTATGACCTTCTAAGAGTAGTTGTAGTTTCTCTTATACAACAATATGTAAATCTTTCATGAAAAATATGAAAAAATGAATTACATTAAACATGTGTGTATTCTTGTTTATGTGTTAATATGTGTATTGCTTTTTCTATATTTGTATTTCTGAATTTTAAGAAGTCTTCATTGCATAGCACTATATATAGTTACAACCGTATAGCTTTTTATGTGTTAAGAAGTTCATAGGTGGTCACTGAACTTATGAGTTCTTGGGATGAATTTCCATATTATGGGGTGTAGTCTAAGGAATGTTTAGTTAATGATTGAACACTGTTTGCTTTCGTTTATTTCAGCTGCAGCTAGAAAAGATGAGAAGAAAGAAGGTATGTTTTATTGTTTTATCCAAAGTATCATTGTGCATTTTGTTATAACAATTTACCAATATGCAGAACTGATTTGACTATTCTCCTATCCACATTCCTTTAGATTACTGGGTGGGTCTATTATGAGCAGGCATTTTTTGTGAATGTGCCTTTTCTATTTCATCTCACCAAAATGGATGACTTACTCTTAAAATAATTTTAGTATAGTTGTTTTCAAGACAAAGAATAAATATAGTCTGTTCAAACCTTAGTCCTCCTTCTTGGTTGGAAACTTGATAAAGTATTATATAATTATAAAATATCATTCTCCTATATTAAGTCCTTTCATGTTGTACATAAAATACCCTGATTTTATTTTCTTCTACTAAACTGAAAATAAGTAATAATCAGTTCCTCGAATATCATGCCCATCTCTATTTTACTTTGTCACAATATAGAATAAAATACATTTTATTTAAAATGTCATAGTGAATAAACTAATAAGCCAAAATTTCATTGAAAAATATTGTAATCCACTTAATATATATATGTAACAGTAACTGGATGATAAAGAACACAACCCTAGAGAAATCCAGAACTGGAATATTCTGTGTATTTTGGTCAGCCAAAACTACTGGAAGAAACTGATCAGTGATCAGTAGGATTGGGACATTTGTATCTCATAATAGGTACTTATGAGCCTAAGGCTTCTCTCTTGCCAAGAAATTAAGAGATAATAGTGATATCTTTTCATTATCTCATCATCATCATTAGTATTAATATTAATTATTATAATCCAAAGGGTTTTAGGGAGTTCATATGTCACAAAGGGTGACAGGATATTTCCAGTAATAAGAAATCTAAAGTAACTCCTTCCATGTGTGTTTTGTTCCTAATTCTAAGAAGGGGCAAAGTGTCCACACTTTGGTCTTCGTTCTTCTTGAGTTTCATGTGTTTTGCAAATTGTATTTTGGGTATTCTAAGTTTCTGGGCAAATATCCACTTATCAGTGAGTACATGTTATGTGAGTTCTTTTGTGACTGTGTTACCTCATTCAGGATGATACACTCCAGATCCATCCATTTGCCTAGGAATTTCATAAATTCATTGTTTTTAATAGCTGAGTAGTACTCCATTGTGTAAATGTACCACATTTTCTGTATCCATTCCTCTGTTGAGGGACATCTGGGTTTTTTCCAGCTTCTGGCTATTATAAATAAGGCTGCTATGAACATAGTGGAGCATGTGAACTTATTACCAGTTGGAACATCTGGATATATGCCCAGGAGAGGTATTGCAGGTCCCTCTGGTAGTACTATGTCCAATTTTCTGAGGAACTACCAGACTGATTTCCAGAGTGGTTGTACCAGCTTGCAATCCCACCAGCAATGGAGGAGTGTTCCTCTTTTTCCACAGCCTCGCCAGCATCTGTTGTCACCTGAATTTTTTATCTTAGCCATTCTCTAGATACACATGTAGCAGAAGATGGCCTAGTTAGCCATCACTGGGAAGAGAGGCCCCTTGGACTTGCAAACTTTATATACCCCAAGGGGAATGCAAGGGCCAAGAAGTGAGAGTGGGTGGGTAGGGGAGAAGGGCAGGGGATGGGGGAGTGTATAGGGGACTTTTGGGAAAGCATTTGAAATGTAAATGAAGAAAATATCTAATAAAATTTTGGAAAAAAAAAAGAAATCTAAAGTAAAATATCTAAAAGGAAGAACACAAATTACAGCCAAGATGAAATCTGGCAATGTTTCAAGAAGTGTAGGATTCGAGAAGACTACTCTATTTCCTATCATCTTCTTCTGACAAATGTTTCTAATGAACTCTCACACAACTTTGCAAAAGGCTGCACTCCTGATAATTAATCTTAGCTTTTGTTCATGACAGTAAATACAAGAAAACACTCTTAATGCAGGAAAGAGACTTCTAATCTAATTAGTGTTCATCTGATCAGAGAATGATAAAAGAAAGCATGGGTTATATTTTATGACTAATTTCCTTAGTACCTGTTCACAATATCTTGAAGCCTGCATTTTGCTTTCTTTAAACAGAAAACTAAGAGTTATTGTGTATGAAAAAGAAAAACAAACAGAATATAAAATCTTGATTATTATTTTAGAGATAATGGAGCCATAATGTCATGATAAAGGCCACTTAGACACAATGAATATTTAATGCATTTCAATCAGTATTAATTCTCCATATGCATGTAGTAAACCATCATTGTCATTTTTGTTGTAGACACTTTGAGTCAGAAATGTAATGATAACAATGAGGTAGTAAGTTGCCAGCACACTTTTTGACATGCAAGAGCTTCAGAAATGTTTACTTGTTTGTGTCTTCTATAGGATCTCAAGAATAAATACAATCTATCATTTAATTTGGTAAAGAAGTAATATTAATAACAACTTTTTAGGTAGTCATACAAATGTAGCTGTGTGGTGTTTCTGTAAGTTCATTATGATGAAGTGATTTTTACTTTTAGAAGTTATTTTAATTCATTAACACTAAAAACAAAATATTAAGAAAATTATGGAATATGAAGCCATAGTCACATTATAATTTCATATATTTAAGCCAAATAATTATACTCCATCAATTGTTATGGCTCTGGGACATTTTTTTAGTTTTGATTTTGCTTTGCTAGCATATCTCAAACCACTATTCTTGAGAATTTATCCAAATATAATATATGGTACTTAGAATAGCTTGAAAATATCTCAAGGAAATAGAAAACTCTTGTTATGGAATCCAAACTGGTGGTTGTTGAGTATGTTGTCTTTTTTCCATCGGATGCTTTTAGCTTCTTTGTCAAAGATCAATTGAGCTTAGAGGTGTAGGTTCATTTCTGGGTCTATAATTCCATTCCTTTGATTTATATACCTTTTCTGTACCAATACCATGTTTTGTTTTGGTTTGGTTTTGTTTTTGTTTTTTGTTTTTTCACTATTGCTTTGTATTAGAGCTTGAGGCCAGGGATGGTAATTCCCCCAGAGCTTCTCTTATTGTTGAGAATAGTTTTCACGATCCTGGGTTTTTTTCTTATGAGAAGTCATTATCAAGTGCTATATCAGCTGAAGCATATGTGTAACCACTAGCTCCTACTTGTGCTGTAATAGCAGATCAGGATAAATGTTCTCATTTAAACTTTGCTCAAATGGGTGATATTCTTGAGATCAGAATTTTAATAATCACTTTTAAATCTTTTAAAGTACAGAACTTCACTAGGTGCTAGCCAGATGAGATACAATGCTTAACAGAACTATTTTATATAGGCTTAAATGAATATGAGGATCCTCCATTTCTGCCACTTGAGAAGTAATATTTCAAGAAGAATCTTTCTGAACACAGATGAAATGTTTGGAGCCATAAGTGAAGCAAGATGTAAATTAAGCAAGAGGAATACTTCATGACCAATGCTAATATAATACCACAATTAATTTTTCTTTTTTAATATGTGGGTGTTTCATGTACTTCTGGCCTAAGTACAAATGTAAGGCAGTATACCAAATACTAAAGATGATGAGGATGATGAGTAATGGAGCAACAGTGCAAAATATCACTGCAAACTGCAGGGGCTAGAGCCTCGGTGTTCTTAAGAACATGGTCAACCATGGTGACCTTTAGTGATGAATGATTGCCAAATAAACCTTGGCAGTATTTTAAGCTGACAATAGAAAGAAATGACAGGAAAACACAAGGAGTTTTCATAGTATTAATATTAATAGCTAGCTTTTATCACCATCTTTTGGGGTCAGTATGTGGTCTTTCAATAAAAGGAACAAAACTTTAGCTTCATAGATAGTTATCATGTGTATTTTCATCTATTACATTTAACCAAATAATTGTTTAAATATATTTGACCACAACAATTCATTCCATAAAGCAAATATACTTGGTAATCTTGGTGAAAGCACATGTCATTTTCTACAATATATTTCTGAAATACTTTATTTCTTTCAAAAGACTTCTACTTTCTCTTCATGTTATCATCTTAATACCATTTATATTTAATACAATGCATCACTCCTACACAGAAACGAGAAGGAAGACAGATAAAAAGTAGCAATGATTGCATACTGTATGATTTTTACCTGCCTCAGAACAGCATTGAATATCTAGACAATCTGCATCTTTTCTATTATGTAAATTTAGCACAAGTCTTCAACCACCTCCTCTTACTATTTTAGTATATCCACAATCTGAACTTTAAACCCACTGTCATTTCAGGAGCATCTTCGCTCATAGTCATTTGTGAATTTATGCTTCTTTTTTCTCTTTGGATTTCTAGAAATGTATATATTAAAAGGAAAGTTATTTTTATGATGTGGAGTTCTTTCTTTTGTTGCCTTTTTAAATGTGTTTCTATCTCACATTCCTATAAAATATACTAAATTGTTAACAGCATTGGCTGTCCTTTAGATAGAAAGAACCATCTAAGTTTCTTTCATAAAAAGATAAAAGTATATTGTCATTCTTCAATTATATCTATTCCCTTGCTTTGTCATTGGAACAAAGTTATGATACCATCATAGACCACACAAACTCCTAAGATTGTGACAGTATACTATTCTAGGTTCTCATGCAAATAAACATCATACAGAAAACAGTGTAGCCACCCCTTTTAAATAAAAAAAAATATTGCTTATAATTATGTTTTTAAGTTCAGGAAGAAAAAAATTTAAAATATAGTTAAAACAAAGAAAATAACAAATAAGACACTTTAAAGAAAAATGTTAACTAAGGTTCAAAATTCTAAAATAATTGCATTCAAAACTCAGTAATTGTATAGGCATATATTATGAACATATATATGTTATGTGTATATATATTATAACTTGTAGACCTAGTTTAATTTTAAAAATATTTAAAATATTTTGAGGTTATAAAATCTTGTTGATTGTTCAGTTGTTAATTTACATTATCAATAATTTACATTATCAATAATTTATCTCTGCATTTTCAGAATCCAAGAAAATGAGAAAACCTCCAGAAGGTAAAAGAAATACTTGAAATACTTTCTTTTGGGGGGTAGGTATGTCTAGTATTTGGTACTTAATGAGCCCTTACGTTGAATTTTTATCCCTTAATGATTCAGCTAGAAGAAAAAATCTTTATATGGAATTGAAAAGTGGAGGAAAAAGGGAGCAAGAACAAGGAAGTGAGATAGAAAGAGAGAGGGGGAGTACTTTAGTTCAGGGACAAGCATACTTGTCTATCATGTTTGCTCACATTCTAGCAAACACAAAACAATACCAATAATAATAATGATATCAAGATATGATATATTGCTATATTCACCTATCACAAACCTTATCAATTATTTCAAAAATACGATTATTTTATGAGACATTGAACAATATTACATATCAAATACATAAATTTACTTTGTTTTCTTTTCAACATAGCAACATAGTAAATCAGTTAATAGTTAAAATATACCTTCTTTTTCTTGATTTCAATCATTACCCATTTGGCAAGTTACCCTCTGTTTTCTGAACTTATACACGTAGAAGGTATTTATTCATGCACATTAACACTACCAGATATAAATATCTCAGGTTATTAAGCAATATAATTCTAGACCTTTTCATTGTTTAATAATGTTTCTATCAATACCTGGGATAATTAGTGATACCTCAAAGCAGGAAACACTGTGAAATTGAAAAGAACTATTGGGGAGGAAGGTTGGGGAATGCTCTACTCTATCCTTTGTTGTAAACTAAATGTATCTCAAAATCCTTTTCTTTCAACAGAACAACCCAAGGGAAAAAGTAAGGAAATGCATGCAAAGTCTAAAGTTTGTGCAAACTTGCCTCCACTATATAGAATTGGCCAGCTGGTATAATTATATTTCAGTGTTTAATACATGTGGACTCTGTTTTTGTCTTGGTTTGAATATTTTAGGGGGTTATGTTATATATTGATTTTTCTGCATACATGAGAATGTGTAAACTATAGATCAGAATAGCATATAAACCATAGCATATAAACCATTCTCACAGCCATTTGACTCATAGAAGTAGCTAGTAAATCCTTGAATTTTTTTTTTTNTTCAGTGTTTAATACATGTGGACTCTGTTTTTGTCTTGGTTTGAATATTTTAGGGGGTTATGTTATATATTGATTTTTCTGCATACATGAGAATGTGTAAACTATAGATCAGAATAGCATATAAACCATAGCATATAAACCATTCTCACAGCCATTTGACTCATAGAAGTAGCTAGTAAATCCTTGAATTTTTTTTTTTACCATACCTGCCTTCCATTGATGCCATGATGTTTGTGTAAGTTTAGTGTTGACGTCTAGTTACTTCTCCATTCTTAGAAAACACTAAGTATTGATTTCCAGACTCTTTCCTATTATCCCATTGTTGAGGTTCAGGAATTATCTCACAGACCACATGATCACCGATCTCAGTCAGACAGGGAGTTTGTTGAGCATATGCCCCAGGACTGATCAGGACCACAATCCAGATTAGGGAACTGAATTGTGACATTGAGTTAAGATCTTATAGGGATTTTAAGCCTAAAATCCACAGATATCTGTGTGAAGTTATTCTACCAATCAGAATTTATAGATAGGGAATTTTCTTAGGAACATGTTTCTGTTGTATATTTATTCTCTTACTATTGGTTGGGATGTTCAACTGTGGCAGGGGACTTGCCATGTCTAATATTCATGCCTTAACTTGTCTATGAGGATGGGACTTATCTTGCCTAATATTCATGTAGTAACTTTCAAGCCATGATGTAAGTTATCTACATACATATCTCATTCTTCCAAATAAGATGTCAGCTCCTAGGGAGGTCTTGGGAGCTTAAACTTTACTTGATGATAACTCAAAATTGAAGTCTTATACAAAATAGTTTCTTATATTGATACAGATGTCTCTTTGATGTTGGGGTCCATCCCAGGGGCAACTTGTGAAAGCAAATATCATAAAAAGCTAAGACACAGATGCAGGAAGTGCTACTGGGGGGGTTGCATTGGATCTGAGCTTATTATTCCCAGGGCACATAACACATAATAAGTAATCAACTTGGCCATGAAAAAACATTTTGGTAACAGCAGAAACAAAATATGAGAAAGTTTCCTTATAATGCCAGGCTAGCCAGGTAACAGTTATCTAGGACTTAACTTTCCTCTAGGCCTTCTTCTTTTACCTAGGACTTAACACACTTGTAACCTACAAATAGTTTGGTATATTAATATTCAATTTCCATAAGTTATTATAAGCTAATTGTAATAAAAATGCTAGAGACCCATTTTAAGGACCATCTACAATTATACAATGCACTATTGATATTGCTTGCCAAACAGTTGAGTAAAGCTATATGCCTCTAGGTCTCTGTTTTTGTAAAAGTATAGCTCGCATGCTTAAGAGACAATTGAACAGTCATTGAAATTAGCACACTTCTAGGATGATAGATGAATGACTCCAGTGGCATTCAAAACTTCTGCCTTTAAATACATGTCAGCTTAAAAATATGCATATTTTTGTTGATAGGACATTGAAACATCTTATTATAAAACTGCTCTAAAGTATCTCATGGAAAGAAATGTCCAATTATGCTACAAACCAGAAATAGGGAGCAATTTATCTATAGAGCAGTATATATTACTTCATGCCTGGATTGATAAGAGTATACAGCTGATATGATATCTGACATAGAGATAGAAACCACACCATAAACCACTATACTAGCATGAACATAGAGGCAACTAAAGATTTGAGAAATGCTATTACTTGTATATATAAATTAAGTATATTTAGTGTTGTGATCTAATCAGTGCTCAGCTTTTAGGAAACATTGGATGGTTCTTGTATTCTAGACTATTCCATATTATTATTATTATTATTATTATTATTATTATTGTAATCTACAAATATTTTGAAGGATGGGCCTTCCAGAGACTGACATTCCTTCTCCCGATAAGACTTACAAACTCATTGCAAAAATTGTTAAGATGAAATAAATAAAATAGAATAAACTTCACAATTATTCAACACTTTTTGGAATGCATTTAGGATGTTTAACTTTAGCTAAGCAACACACTTTTATTTTTGCCCTTTAACATTTGTTCGAACTATTTGTTCATTTATTTCTCTGCTAGCAACTATGTCAGAGGAGAATATGTTGCCTAAAATACACATGACAGTGCATGCTTGAAAAACAAAATTGTTCAAGGAGAGTTTGATGCATTGGCCAGAAAAGATTCTGTGACACTCTTTCATCCCAAAATGTGGTATACGGAATTCTTTCAATGTAAATATCTTCCTAACATCTGATTGCATTCACTACATAAAATATTAAATCTTTCCCTTGTTTTTTACTTCACTGGTCCTATTTATCATTACTGCTCAAGGTTATTCCTTTGACTAAATTGACAAGTTGTCAAGTCAAAATAAGAATTGGAACATAAAAATAACAAAGATATCAAATTATTGCCGGCACTTCCTATAAAAATGTTACTTATGTGACAAATTAGCGAAGGGAATCATTCCTTTTTCTCTTAATGTGCATAAGAGAGTTTCTGAAGGAAATATCACCTAAAGAGGATGTCTTAGTCAGAGTTTCTATTCCTGGAGAAAACATCATGACCAAAAAGCAAGTTGTGGAGGAAAGGGTTTATTCAGCTTACACTTCCATACAGCCGTTCATCACCAAGGAAGTCAGGACTGGAACTCAAGCAGGTCAGGAAGCAGGAGCTGATGCAGAGGCTATGGAGGGATGTTCTTTACTGGCTTGCTTCCCCTGGCTTGCTCAGCCTGCTCTCTTATAAAACCAAGACTATCAGCCCAGAGATGGCACCACCCACAAGGGGACCTCCCCGCTTTATCACTAATCAAAAAAATGCCTTACAGCTGGATCTAATGGAGGCATTTCCCCAACTGAAACTCCTTTCTCTATGATAACTCCAGCTGTGTCAAGTTGACACAAAACCAGCCAGTACAGAGAAGTCTAGTGTAATATATATCCTGCAATGTCTTTGCTTTGTTTGTTCCCACTGCCTCCTCACTCAATCTTAGCACTTAAATATTACCATCAAAATCCTTATTATCACTAAATAAATCCCCAAGAAAAGGATTGGGAAAGGAATTACACATAAAATGCATCCAGATTCAACTTTTTGTAACTTATTTTAAGGCAACTATAGTAATTATACTTTGCTTAATTTTTTTATCCAAACTATCATTAAAGTTATTATAAAATAAAGGCAAGCTTAAAGTTTTCCTCCCTTACATTATATTTCTGGTTTCTATCCACCCCCCCAAAAAAATCTTAATATTCAGAATATTTCAATGCTGTGCTAAGAGAACATACTCATTGAACTAGGGAGGAAAGGCTATCCTAAGGATGAGATATTCATCATTTTTGTGACACTCATGAGTTGCTGTGGTCTAGCATCCACAATGCATGTTTGTCTGTATTAACACAAATTATTTAGAAAACATAAATTATAATTGAGTTAACAATGATAATCTGTTTTAGAACAAGAAAAGAAAGAAAAACACATAGAACCAGGTAACAATTTTAATGTTCTATTTTTAAATTTTTATGTTATTTAATTCATACCTGAATACTGGATTTTACTGGCTGTCAGATTGTTTAGTCACCCTCTCCCCGCATTCTTTTTGTTTCACACAGCAAAGACACCGAAAAAGGAACATCCAGGTGAGTGAGACTGGTATACATCAATTGATTTTCCCAGGAGGCAAGCATGATATGGGCTTATAAATGCAATGCCAGGTAAAGACAGGAAATCTCTTCATCTCACTCTCTGTGTTCTGAGCTCTTGCCAGAATCAATATCAATACAGTTTGAGACAAGGGAGAGCAAGTGTTGTATTGTCTCCTCGTTGCTAAACACGTGTCTGTGAATTGTCAGTAACAGATCCTCTGAGACATCCGTAGTGCATGCATCTGGTTCTACACCAGAGCAACTAAATAAAAATCTGCATCTTAGTAAGATCATTGGGCATCTATTTCTACAGTGTCTGAGAAACACTGTTGGTGAAAATACACCCAGACAAATGCAACTTAGAGAAGAATGATTATTTATCTCAAAGTTCAAGGCAAAGGACCTTAAGGTAGTAAGTTATATTATATCCACAGTCAGTCTTGAGAAAGAAATGACTGCTGTTTTTAGACTGGTTTTCCTTTTCATCAGCCCAGTACAACAGCCCATGGATGCCCACAGCTAGTGTGTGCTGTCCCACTTCCACTCATCTGACTTAGATCATGACTCATAGATATGCACAAAGGTTTGTATCCTTAGTGGTTCTAGAGTCTATATGAAGCTAGTGATCACGAACAACCATTAGAGACACTGTTTTATAGATAGATATATTTATAATTAAAGCTAACTAAATAATGTAAGAATAAAACTTTTTTCTGCAAATGCATCTAACATTGTTTTACTTTTGAGATATAAAATTTTCAGCTCCCAAAATACTCTCTCCCTATTCATAATGTTACTTAATAACATTTTTTGTTGCTCTGCGGTGTTGCTCTCAATATATCAATATCCTAAGATTAGAAAACTGAAATTAGAACCAACATACCAGACAAAACAACAGAAAAGAGAAGTACATTTAATATAAACACAAAATAATTTTCATAAAGTTTCTAAAATTTAATCAGATCAAGTAAGTTATTTCAAATGAAAATTTCTAAATACATTTTATTGGATCATGCATTAAAATCACCTATAATTTTTTTCTTGGTGAAAATTACTCAAATAATGTTCTTGAGGCTTTTGTGCTCTATCTCTGTCTCTCCTCTCTTTCTCTCTCTCTCTCTCTCTCTCTCTCTCTCTCTCTCTCTCATGTGTGTGTGTGTGTGTGTGTGTGTGTGTGTGTGTATGTAAGTATGTGTAGGATATGTGACTATGTCTGAGTGTGTAAGATATATGACTGTACATGTTTGTGCAGGCTGTAAGCTTTAACCTTTGGGTAGTATAGCTGTTAAGTCTTGTGCATACATACAGTGAGTGTGCATATGTGCAGTGTGCAGGCACATGTAGTGTCAATTATTGTCTGATAGCTGCTCCAATTACATTTAATTATAATTAAAAGTAAACAGCATTCATTTAATATTATGTCAATAGGCAAGTAAATGTGGCTAAATTATAGCCTACCCATAAGTTAAGTTTACTAGTTGAAGAGAAGAATGTTAAATGAATAATTGGTTATAAAGTTTTAAAAAACTGAGTAGTTTTCAGATATACAATTTAAGAGATGAAATAATAGTATGTTTTATTATTTCACATTAATGGTCAAGCTACTGCAACTCAGAAAGGGAATATTTTGTCTACAATATACAGCAAGCAAAGCCTGTTTATGTAGAAGTACATTCCCACAGTGAGTGACTCAACCCATATGACTAAAGTCATTGAAAACCTGCAGAAGTATACACAAGTATTGATATGAGCAATTTAAGTGTTTAGCAGATCAGTATTACTGTAAGTTATGTTCATCTTCAGGTGTGAATACAGTACAGCAGTTTTCTAAAACTTGGACATTTTCATTTTATTTTGCTTTTTTTTAAACACAAGTTGTTTCCGGATAGCTCTGGCTATCCTGTAGCTCACTATGTAGACCAGGCTGGACTCAAACTCACAGATATGCTCCTGCCTCTGCTTCATGAGGCCTTGGATTGAAGGTGTGCACCACCATCCTTAGCAACTTAGATTTTTTTTTAAAGTGATGTTATTAGGTCATTTATCAACTTAATTTATACTTTCGGGGCAATGTTATAGATTCTGAAAAATGCACTGCTCTAAACCTGGCAGCAATCAGGCCACTTGATAACTATTGAAAGCCCTGTAAATGAAGCATGAGAACTATTGAAAGATGCTTGGAGTCCCCTGTCAAATCTGTGGGCTGTAAAATCAATTTTAGAGCATAGCAAAGAAAATTGCAAAGCTACGTTTTCTTCTCAGATATAATTTGCTTCAGTTTCTAATATTATATGTTCTTTCTACCAAGGAGGCCTCAAAGTTATTTTTAATGAAGGTAGACTACTAATTAACGAAGGCCTGTTTCTCTCTTGTCATTGCAGGTCCAAGTGAAAAACTCAACAAAGCAAGTAAGTTGAACAAAGCTTGATAAGAATAGCATGGTTTAGCAGCCTACTTGCTTACAAGCTCTTCTGTAGACCTT
Source organism: Mus minutoides (assembly GCA_902729485.2). NCBI lineage: Eukaryota > Metazoa > Chordata > Mammalia > Rodentia > Muridae > Mus > Mus minutoides. Next base: position 2,720,492 of record LR749603.1, read on the forward strand.
CTTAATGCTGATTTTTGAATCCCACTTCTCTGCATTTCTGTATGATGAATTGTTGTGGTGAAGTAACATACAAAATAACTCATCTCTGTCCTGTCTGCTGGTTCTTATGAGAATTTGTCTAGAGAGCTTAAATTTGTGAGTTTTTAGTTATTTAATTTGTAATTCCTATATTCACCTTTTTTCTCCCACAGAATTAAATATAGTTTTATTGTCTTATGCATTTTCTAATTATTTAAGGATCCCAATGAATAGTATAGTAGCTTTGTCTACTATGAAATTTCATTTTACTGAAATGTAAACATCCTAAAACTTTATTAAATTTTTTGTAGAATTCCAATTATTTTTTTAACGTTTGTATCCTCAGATTAATTTTTTCTGATAACTGAAAATTTATCAGTGGCAGCTCTCATTCTTAGGAAGAAATGCTGATTTTTTTTGCTTATTATTTTGATTTGATAAATACTGTTATTTCAATACTATAATTAATAAATACCTTATTAATAAATATTGAGGTCAATAACATCATTTCATTATTACTAATTTTCTTATGCTTTATATATATGACTAATAGTAGAAAATAATCAGCATACACTATAGAAACCATTTATATTTCTGTTTTGAGTTACAGATGGATGCATATTGACCCTAGTGATGATACATAAAGGAGCTCAATGGTTTATTTTGAAATAGTATATTGTTGATGGATATATCACAAAATAATTAGAAAATATTTGTTAGCTTGACATTATTTAAAAATAGAACATGGCAGTTGCGATTATCACAAAGTCATTAAAAAAAACCTACAGATTTTTTTTTAAAGAGCAATTTAGTTTTAGGATAGAGAGCTAATTCATCAGATAAGAATACTTGCGGCTCTTTGTTGATCTTCCACAAGAATTAAAATTTTGAGTTCAGTTTCCAACATTCATGACAGTTTATAGTTGCCTATATCTCCAGTTCCAGTGCTTCCAATGTCCTTCTTTGCCATCAACGGGTATAAAAAACCATGAATGCAAATGCACAGGCACACACACACACATACACACACACACACACACACACACACACACACACAGAGTTAGTTATACATAGATACTCAGACATCCTCACATATAAACACATAAAAATTTTTAAAAGGTAGTTATTCATTACCTAAAATTCTGTTTATATTTTCACACAAAGCTGGAGTTAAAAGTCGAATGTAAGGCTAACTGGAACTTTTTACCACAGATTGTTTAGTATGCTAAGCCACAGAAATGCATAATCAAGAAAATGTATAAAATGAAACTGATAATTTTGCATCATTCATAGAAAGCCTTAGATTGAAAATCACTCTAAAATTCAACATTTCTCATGAGGAAATATGACACACAGATAAAAATATTCATCTACAAGGAAAGAGCCTAGAATTATATCCATCTGTGAAGCACTGTCCAATCACATTTTGAAGAGATAAGCATCTATTGCAGTATGCTTTTAGATTAGCTTGTCAAATTATTTAAACCCAACTTAAAATTCAAAGAGGTAGTCTTCAATCCTTTATTCAATTGAGAGCATTGAGCTTGACATGAACATTAATCTTCACTACAAAATTAATTCAGAATATTTCATAAGTTACATATTTATCTAGGAACTGGCCTTTTGATATTTAAATCATTGAACATAACAAATTTTACACAGTTACGATAGACCATCAACAACTAAAAGACTCATACCTAAGGTGAAATTTGCATACTATGGCTCGTTTTGAAAATGCCCTCGCTTGTCCAAAATGTAATTTGCATTTGTAGGTATTATTTGATTATCTGTAAAATGGTTTCTATTATTTTTTTCCAACTTTTATTAGATAATTTCTTCATTTACATTTATCCAGAAAGTTCCCTATACCCTACTCCCCTACCCACCCGCTCCCACATCTTGGCCCTGGCATTCCCCTGTACTGGGGCATATAAAGTCTGCATGACCAAGGGGCCTCTCTTCCCAATGATGGCCAACTAGGCCATCCTCTTCTATATATGCAGCTAGAGACCTGAGCTCAGGGGGTACTAGTTAGTTCATGTTATTCTTCCACCTATGGGGTTAAAGACCCCTTCAGCACCTTGGGTACTTTCTCTAGCTCCTTCCTTGGGAACCCTGTGTTCCATCTAATGGATGACTGTGTGCTTCCACCTCCATGTTTGCCAGGCATTGGTATAGTCTCCCACGAGACAGCTATATCCGGGCCCTTTCAGCACTATCTTGCTGGCATATGCTATATTGTGTATCTTTGGTGGCTGATTGTGGGATGGATCCCTGGCAGCCGCAGTCATTGGGTCCATCCTTTGGATTCAGCTTCACACATGATCTCTGTAACTCTTTCAATGTGTGTTTTGTTCTTAATTCTAGGAAGGGGTGATGTGTCCACATTTTGATCTTCCTTCTTCTTGAGTTTCATGTGTTTAGTAAATTGTATCTTGGGTAGTCCAGGTTTCTGGGCTAATATCCACATATCAGTGAGTACATGTTATGTGAGTTCTTTTGTGATTGGGTTACTTCACTCAGGATGATGGCCTCCAGATCCATCCATTTGCCTAGGAATTTCATATATTTATTGTTTTTAATAGCTGAGTAGTACTCCATTGTGTAAATGTACCACATTTTCTCTATCCATTCCTCTGTTGAGGGACATCTGGGTTCTTTCCAGTTTCTGGCTATTATGAATAAGGCTGCTATGAACATAGTGGAACATGTGTCCTTATTACCAGATAGAATATCTTCTAGATAAATGCCCAGTAGGGGTATTGCAGGATCTTCCTGTAGTACTATGTCCAATTTTCTGAGGAATCGCCAGACTGATTTCCAGAGTGGTTGAACCAGCTTGCATTCCCAACAACAATGGAGGAGTGTTCCCCTTTCTCCACATCCATGCCAGCATCTGTTGTCAACTGAATTTTTGATCTTAGCCATTCTTACTGGTGTGAGGTGGAATCTCAGGGTTGTTTTGATCTGCATTTCCCTGATGATTAAGGATGTTGAACATTTTTTAAAGTGCTTCTCAGCCATTCGGTATTCCTCAGTTGAGAATTCTTTGTTTAACTCGGTACCACACTATTTACTGGGGATATTTGATTTTCTGGTGTCCACCTTCTTGAGTTCTTTACATATATTGGATATCAGTCCCCTATCTGATTTAGGATTGGTAAAGATCCTTTCCCAATCGGTTGGTGGCCATTTTGTCTTGTTGACAGTATCTTTTGTCTTACAGACGCTTTGCAACTTTATGAGGTCCCATTTGTCAATTCTTGATCTTACAGCACAAGCCTTTGCTGTTTTGTTCAGGAATTCTTCCCCAGTGCCCATATCTTTGAGGCTTTTCCCCACTTTCTCTTCTATGAGTTTCAGTGTCTCTGGTTTTATGTGGAAGTCCTTCAACCACTTAGACTTGACCTTAGTACAAGGAGATAAGAATGGATCAATTCCCAGTCTTCTACATGATAGCTGCCAGTTGTGCCAGCACCATTTGTTGAAAAGGCTGTCTTTTTTCCACTGGATAGTTATAGCTCCCTTGTCAAAGATCAGGTGACCATAGGTGTGTGGATTCATTTCAGGGTCTTTGATCCTATTCCATTGATCTACCTGTCTGTTGCTGTACCAGTACTATGCAGTTTTTATTAGGATTGCTCTGTAGTACAGCCTGAGGTCAGGCATGGTGATTCCACCAGAGGTTCTTTTATTGTTGAGAAGACTTTTTGCTAGTCTAGGTTTTTTGTTATTCCAGATGAACTTGCTAATTGCCTTTTCTAGATCCTTGAAGAATTGAGTTGGAATTTTGATGGGGATTGCATTGAATCTGTAGATAGCTATTGGCACAATAGCCATTTTTACTATATTGATTCTGCCAATCCATGAGCTTGGAAGATCCTTCCATCTTCTAAGATCTTCCTCAATTTCTTTCTTCAGAGACTTGAAGTTCTTGTCATACAAATCTTTCACTTGCTTCGTAAGAGTCACACCAAGATATTTTATATTGTTAGTGACTATTGTGAAGGGTGATGTTTCCCTGATCTCTTTCTCAGCCAGTTCATCCTTTGTATAGAGAAAGGCCATCGATTCTTGAGTTAATTCTATATCCAGCTACTGCACTAAAGCTTTTTATCAGGTTTAGGAGTTCTCTCGTGGAGTTTTTGGGGTCACTTATATATACTATCATATCATCTGCAAATAGCAATAATTTGAATTCTTCCTTTCCAATTTGTATCCCCTTGACCTACTTTTGTTGTCAAATCGCTCTGGCTAGGACTTCAAGTACTATATTGAATAGGTAGGGAGAAAACATTGCATCTCACACAATAATAGTGGGAGACTTCAGTACCCCACTCTCACCAATGGACAGATCCTGGAAACAGAAATTAAACAGAGACTCAGTCGAACTAACGGAAGCTAAGAAACAAATGAACTTAAGAGATATCTACAGAATATTTCATCCTAAAACAAAAGGATATACCTTTTTCTCTGCAGCTCATGGCACCTTCTCCAAAATTGATCACATAATTTGCCACAAAACAGCCCTCAACAGATTAAAAAATATTGAAATTGTTCCATGCATCCTATCAGATCACGATGGACTAAGGCTGCTCTTCAATAACAACATAAGTAGCAGAACACTATCATTCACTTGGAAACTGAACAACATTCTACTCAATGATACTTTGGTTAAGGAAGGAATAAAGAAAGAAATTAAAGACTTTCTAGAGTTTAATGAAAATGAAGCCGCAACATACCCAAACTTATGGGACACAATGAAAGCATTCCTGAGAGGTAAATTCATAGCTCTGAGTTCCTACAAAAAAAAAAAAAAAAAAAAAAAAAAATGGAGAGAGCTTACACCAGTAGCTTGGCAGCACATCTGCAAGCTCTAGAACAAATAGAAGCAAAGTCACCTAAGAGAAGTAGACGGCAGGAAATAATCAAACTCAGGGGTGAAATCAACCATGTGGAAACAAAAAGAACTATCCAAAGAATCAATCAAACCAGGAGCTGGTTCTTTGAAAAAGTCAACAAGATAGACAAACTCTTGGCCAGACTCACTAGAGGGCACAGGGATAGCATCCGATTCAACAAAATCAGAAATGAAAAGGGAGACATAACAACAGATCCGGGGGAAATCCAAAACACCATCAGATCCTTCTACAAAAGGTTATATTAAAAAAAACCTGGAAAATCTGGATGAAATGGATAACTTTCTAGACAGATACCAAGTTCCAAAGTTAAACCAGGATCCGATTAATGACCTAAACAGCCCTATATCCCCTAAAGAAATAGAAGCAGTCATTAATAGTCGCCCAACCAAAAAAGCCCAGGACCAGATGGGTTTAGTGCAGAGTTCTATCAGACCTTCAAAGAAGACCTAGTTCCAGTTCTTCTCAAAGTGTTCAATAAAATAGAATCTGAAGGTACACTACCCAATTCATTCTATGAAGCCACAATTACTCTGATACCTAAACCACATAAAGACACAACAAAGATAGAGAACTTCAGACCAATTTCCCTTATGAATATTGATGCAAAAATACTCAACAAAATTCTCGCCAACAGAATCCAAGAACACATCAAAATGATCATCCATCATGACCAAGTAGGCTTCATCCCAAAAATGCAGGGATGGTTTAATATTCGGAAGTCAATCAACGTAATACCCTATATAAACAAACTCAAAGATAAAAACCACATGATCATCTCCTTAGATGCTGAGAAAGCATTTGACAAAATCCAACACCCATTCATGATAAAGGTCTTGGAAAGATCAGGAATTCAAGGTCCTTACCTAAACATGATAAAAGCAATCTACAGCAAACCAGTGGCCAACATCAAACTAAATGGAGAGAAACTGGAAGCAATCCCACTAAAATCAAGTTTCTATTATTTTTAAACCACAGCGGTATGTAAGACAGGTATACAGATAAAGTAACACTAGTCAATTATGGATGTGAGTCAATGGGGCAGCATTGAATTTAAAATGAGAGGTGGGATTAACAGGAAAGAGAAATTCATGAAAACTGGATTCATAGCTAGAAAGTAGATTGTACTGGTAGGGAGGAACCATTTACCTCAGGTCCTGCAGAATAGTTAATATCACTGTACGAGAAACATTTACTGGTTTGAAGTGAAAGTTCTCATGGGTACTATGGACTTGACAAAACAGAACCCCTCCATGTTCAATGATACAACTCTAATGAAGGGCTTTTAGTACCCCTACAATGTCATGAAGTGAAGCTGATGGAGAAAGAGTCCTCAGTGAGGCAAAAAATGCCAAACCTAGACTCAGAATGTCTACAACTTGATATAGAATCTTTTCTCTACTCAAGCTCAAGCCAAAAATGTGTCCAAACACCCATTTTTCACCCCAAGTATTCACTTGAATGTATGTGTTGTGCGGTAAAAGATGAGGTCCTGCATTCACCTGGGGCTAAAGCAGCTAGGCAGGTGTTGGACTGAGGGTATGCTTTAGCAGGTTCTACCACACGTTGGTCGCCAGATGTGGGATAAAAAAATGGGGCCTCAAGTCTACTTGGAGTTAGGGCCACCGGGTGAGGCAGACACAGGAAGTGTGATTGTGCCATGGACCCCATGCAACCGCATTGGAGTATGAGAAGCCATCCTGTTATGGAGGTGAGGAAAGGACACAGTCTGTGGTCCCTGCAGACCTGGTGGAGTAGGGCTCTCACTCTTGGGTACCACAGACCTCTGGGCACCAATGGAAGAGATGGTTCTTGGGTCCCTGAGCTGCACGGAGGCCAGGGAAGACAAGTTTTTGCTCTTGGACATTCCAGATGCAACTGCATGTCTCAGAAGAGCTGAGAACAGAGTGGGGACCCTCATGCAGACTCTGGTCTTGGGGCCAAAGGACAAAGGGTAGGGGGAGAAAGCTCCGTGTGGTTACCATGGAGAGGAGAGAGTCTGACTAGCTCAGGCAGCTTGCTCTGCTCGGTGGGCAGCTTGGGTTGGTGGAAGCTGTGGCTGGAGAGCAGAGAGGTTTCCTGGAGGAGGTTAGATGTGTGGCTTATTAGAGAGAAACCTGCTCTATTGCAATGAGAAGAGATGTTCGATGGTTTTTTTTTTTTTCAGGCATTTATTGTAGAAAGGCAGAGAAAGGGAGAAGTGTAGAGAAGTAGAGGGCAGCCATGCCATGTGGAAATATGGGGATGGGGGAAGGAAAGGTGGAGAGAGAGAGAAAGGGAGCAAAAGAATAAGAGGTAAGAGAGCAAGGGAGAGAGGAAGGGGCAAGCAGCTTGCTGTTACCAGGTAACCATTTGGAGGAGCATACCTGGCTGTTGCCTGAAAACTGTGGGGGTGGAGTTTGGACAGCCTACTTGACTGATAGCCACAGAAATATGGAGCTGGGGTCTTATGTGAGGAGACTAGTGTCAGGGAGCATGTGGCAAACTTCCTTCCATCCCTTGCACATTAACTGCTAGTTCTCCAAGGTTTAAACCTAGCTCACTAGAAAAACAGGCTGCCTTTCATGGTCCCACAATGTGTCACTTTTAACATTGGATAGAATGATGCTGTGGTTGATAGTATGACTAGTTATCCCTAAATAGGAAGATGGCAAGACAGTTGGGGTTTTAGACTATAGATTATGTAAAAAATGTAATACTATCCATGATGGTTCCTCAAAAGGACAATATGTTCACACTACTTACTAAAAATATGATGGCACCACCTCTATTTTATTGTGAATGGTTATACCACACTTCAGTTCTCTGATGGTCTTTGGAAGCACTGCTGATTTTAATTTATTCCACGCTGAGTAACTTAGGGTGTAGATTGCATAGTTTACACTATCTAAATATAACCTCCAGTCAATTGAGTTAATACCAAATATTTACCTTAGGCCAGATAAAACCAAACTTTTGTCTATATCAATTCAGTTAAAATGCCAACAAACATTTTCATCCTCTGATTTTAGCCCTGCACATATTTTCATATGTTCAGCCAACATTAGTAACTTCAGTGTCCTTCTCTATTAAAATGTACCTCAGAATTATTTTGGAGCAGCCCAGATGAGGAGCTGAAGAAAGAGTAAGCGAATTTTGAATTTAGGTATTTATCATTGAAAGTTCAGCAAGAGAATGGAATATTATTTGAAAACCATTGAAGTATTTCTGGAAGAACAATGAATATAGTCTTATTCTGGTTTACTAAATTAATAGTTGTAGTCTTCTGCAGTAACCATGACTTCCTAAGAAAAGTTAGTTAGGTTTCCAGTACCAGACCCATGTATGCCTCTTGCTGAAAGGATATTATGTCCAATCAGTACAGTTGTCGGGCCATGATGATCACTGATATGATTTGTAGGCATCATAGCTAGGAAGAACAGTTCATTGCTTCTCTTCTTTGGAAGCTTGTCAGGTGCTTTCTGGTACTATGGAATCTAGAGCAGGTAAAGTTTAGCTCAGGGAACTTTGGACCCTGTTTCTGAAGTGCAGTGCATCTTCAGCAGTAGTAAGTTAGCTTTCACCTCTGGGCTGTAGCCAATGACACAAGCAATAGGTTGTATATGTAGGGGCTTACTTAGATCCCCCTGGCCAACAACTCAAACAGGACTTTTCATGCCTGGTATGAAGCTTTATGTTAGGGGTGTTTGGCTCTTAGAGGGAATGCTGACACTCCAGATGAGAAAAGTCCATTAATATATATATATATATATATATATATATATATATATATATATATATATATATATAT